>PVIC010001419.1:0-92082 GCA_004025085.1 Thryonomys swinderianus | reverse complement strand
CACCAAAGGTGGGCAGCATTATTTGTTTCCTGAGATATGAAACGATGCAGATATGAGTGCCTTCCATCAAATGTCCATATGAAAATCTTATTTCATTAAATGACACAGCAAGGCTCTTGGGGATGTCTGGTGTTTCAGCTGTAAGATTGGTAGTCAGCTGGAAAGTCATACGACTGATTCATTAGAAGACAATAGGACCTACTACAAATCTGATCTTCATTATGTCAGAAAAACAATAACAACCAACTGTACACAAGGCAAAGAAAACTGAAATGGATCCCCAGAATCTATTTTGCAAATATTAGTGTGCACATGTTCATTTAATATTTGCAATTGATTGTTCAACAAACGCTTGTTTTTTAAAATGAATGTATTTTCTATTTTTCTAGTAATAAAATTCTTCCAGTGATAAGTTTTCTGAAAAAATCCTTTATAATTATGAATACATTTCTGCAGTGAACTGTCTTGCATGCAAATGAAAGGCAATTTGGTGATATGCTTTGTATAGAAAGTATTATATGCTGATCAAAAATGACAGAAGTGTACTTTACAGTTAATAATGGGAATTTGTTTTGAATGGAAAATTTCTTACACCACACTTTAGAATAAGAACCTCTGAATTTACCAGAGTTCTAATGGTTTGTGGTTTTATATTCAAACATAAAACAAAACAATCAGAAAACATAAACACACAACTAAATAAACTGACAAAAACTGCAAAACAGATCAATCTCCCTCCACTAGAAAGAGTGAAATTGTGCTGCCAGCTTCCTGGGCTATGTGTAGAGGGAAGGAAACTAAGATGACTATAAATAACAACACTACCTCAGTATTTCTAAAAAGCTACAAGACAGAGTTTGGACAGTTTTGACTCCAAAGAAATACTAAATACTTGAGAAGATGGAATGGCCATGTATCATAGCTTCACACTGGTGCCCTGTGAATACATACAATTTTTATGTGTCAATGAGAATTTAAAAATAAATAAATAAACAACTGTTTCTTAGCTGCTTTCCACTGATTCATCTGGAAAAAAAACTTTTTTTCCTTTATTAGTTACATCTCTTGTGCAAGTTGCTAAACTGCTCTGAATCACTAATTTTTTCATCTATAAAATGGAAATAAGGATGCTAAAATAATTTAAAAAGATAATGAATGGGACTCATTTAGCACAATCTTCAGCCGCTGGCAATCTTTCAATAATGTATTATTAAGAACAACACTAGGGAATAAATGTGCAAAAAAGCCTTTACAAAGAAAACATTCCAATAAACATTTATAGTCCATCCACTTATACCCTTTATTTTCTATTTAAATTGAAAGTTAAAAAGCTTAGAAAATATTTTAAATATATTTCAAGACCTGGGTATTTTCCCTTAAATATAAGAAAATATACTATACTTAGCCATCTCGAAGCGCAGAGGCACTCTTCTCTATTTAATTATGATGCCCTACATAATTTTCTTTTTATTTTGCATTATAACAAAGAACTGATGAAGTGCTTCATGAAACTGAAAATCCATCCAAACCAACATTAAGATAATATTATACAGCCGGGCATGGTGGCTCACACCTGTAATCCCAGCACTTGGGAGGCAGAGACAGGAGGATTGCTGAGTTTGAGGCTTGCCTGGGCTACATAGTGAGCTCAGAGCTAGCCTGAACTACAAAGTGAGGCCCTGTCTCAAAAAAAAAAAAAAAAAAGAAATATAATATTATATAAATTGTTGTACAGCCAACAGTACAGGGTATAAACTAATATATTCTGTTTACAAAGAATTTTGTTTGATAATATATCAATTTGTTACTGCAATCTGAAAGCATGACATTATACATCTTTATAACATACATGGTAATCTCTGTAAAATGCAACACAGGATTTTATTCTGGGCCTCTATAAAGTGTTTTTATAATTACAATTACAAATTATAGTACTAGGCACCTTAAACTGTATTAGACAAATTATTTCATTTTACTGTGCCTCAGTTTACTCATCTCTTACATGGAGACAGTGTCGCGTTTTATGAGGTTATTAATGGCATGAAATGAGAAAAGATGAGATGTGCGTAGGATAAAGTATATAATAAACAGTAATGGTTGAGCTTACAAAGGCTGGCATGGGCTCACTGTCTACATCTGATTACTGTGCAGCACCTTTTTCTGTCTGCATGCCAGGATATTTAAAATGCTCTCAAGTGTCTTTACTAGGGACTGTGTTCTGTTTGTTAATGTTCATGTTATTGTTCACTTCATGAATCCATGGTTATGACTAGCTGGTTTCTTCAATGTGAGAATCCTTATACCCCAAATGCCTGGAGAACTCTTGTTCACAAATGCGAAAGAACAGAAAGCTCAGCTCTCTGTGCTTGTCATGTAGTTCGAGCTGGGAAACTAATGGTTCCTGTGGCTTCTTCCCTTACCTGCCTATGAGCTCCAGTGAGGTAAGTACTGCTTTTGCTTTCTGGGTTCATCTCCAGACACATCACAGTATCAAACACAAAGCAGGCACTCTATGCCCATCTGGCCATGAAACAGATTCTCTGGACACAGACAGGCAATGCATCTATTAAGAACATTACAAGTTTTCACATATGGCAGGAATACAGAAGGAGTAACACCTGTATTTGCCTCGCTACCACTACCTAATATAGCTGATTTTGTCTTAGTGTTTTAAAAATCTAATGTCAAGTGCTGATACATGTTAGAAAAACAGTAGCAAATGCACTTGTTTTAGACAATTATAGATTTAAGAAGAATCAGACCAAAATAACAGAGCTTTTATTTGTATTCAAATTCTTTTTAGCTACTTTGCCACGTGGCCAATTGAGCTCTGATGAAGAGTTAGAGTACTAATGTATTATGCTATTAATATTTACTGCTTTAGATCAATATCCAAGAAACTCTATGCTATGGTTACAAAACAGTGTACTAAAGAAGACGTAAGTGAATCAGTTATTTTACACCAAGGATAGCCTAAAGAGCAGCACACAACTCCACTGGACAAGCTTTCACTTCATCATAGAGAGAGCAACAGCAAGGACGACTTTTGTAACAATAGATAAACATGGGAACAATCAACTATAACTCAGGCGATACAAGTGTCAACCGGGATGGGCAGATATTTAAAATAAACCTACTCTCCTGGTAACATTCCATTTATAATCTTATGCTGTTACCTTGGAAGAGATCATATACTTTTATATTGATGCTGATATGTGTAAGAGAAAGAGAAAGATATTTTTTAAGTATGAAGATGTATAAAAACAAAGTAATTTGGGACTGTAAAATTTAAAATAAATACATTTTTCAAAATAATAAGTTAGAGATTCAAAAAGTGCTTAAAATCCTGCACAGTTTATAAAAAAATACAATGTATATACAATGACTTGTTCACAATTTAGTTTGTGAAAATATTTTATCATTTAACTTTGTTCATTTATAATTTGTACTTCAAACGATCAAAATCTGAGACATAATTAAAATGTTTTCAAGGTTTAATTGTTTTAGTGTCAAGGATATCAATAAATTCTGAAATCTTTCTATTTTTAAGAATTTGAGATACATTTCAGAAAGAGAGAGAGATGTGCATTTAAATGAGCCATTTAGGAAAAATAGATAGTGATTTATCTGTCATGTTTTCTATGGTTACTGCTTGTTCCCAAGATCATCTTTATAAAATCCCTTGTTTCTTTCATTGACATTTGAGAGAAAATACTGTCATTTTTTTATGTCTTTTTAAAACGACCTGTCTGCAGTAGTATCAGGCAACTTTGAACTGATGCTGAATTGTGTAACAAGTGACAGTATCAGTTCCCGAGACAGCCCCACCGCCTGCTTCATGAGTGGAGAGTGACAGGTCAGGGGCTGACCCAACACGTACCAACATGCGGCACCAACAGGCAAGCATCCCAAACTGTAAAGAGAAACCTCAGTTTCCTGGAAGACACATTTATACTCTCTGAAAAATATTATATATTAATTATCATCTTTGTCTTATCTTCATTATGATTCGGCACTGGTATTGAATTTTTGAGTAGGAAAATCTTTGCCACCTGCCTGAAGATAAAAATTGTGGTCCATCGGTTGTGTCGCTTGTAAACAACTCCCAAAGGCAACAAGACATGCTTTTCCCAGGTGGGCTACTCATTTACTTTCTGTTTTCTTCCTCCCACTATTCATCTATGCTGACAAGTGTCAATTACGGACAGAAGATTTATGGGACGGGAAAGATAAAGTCCAATTTACAAATCATTTTCCGTGCCGGCAGACAGGTGCAATGACAGAGCTGACTTGTTGTAATTGAATTTCTTGCTGCTATCTACTCACTCACAAGAAGATGTCAAGCTCAAGGATGTTTGCTGTGGGGAGAGTCCTAATACGCTGTGATTCGGAATGTGGAGATGACAACGTAGCCTGGGTTTCAGCTATGGATGCTGAATGGAATATACTAAAGTATTTTCCTTTCCCATAAAAAGGATTCTCCTTGCTCCTTAAGTGGGTACTGAATCTAGGATAAGATGTCAAGGTAGACTAGATTTCAGTGCGATGATGACTGTGGTTAAATACCCACCATGATGAGCAAAAACTGATATACACAGCCACTGATCTACTAAAGCTGAGAGTACTTGCTAGAAAAAAATATGTATAATTATATAAAACTCGGAGAATAGTTTGGTCTTTATTAAAGCAAATATTTCCTAACATATACAAATTTAAAAGTAGTAAGATCACAATACTATGAATATACAGTTATATGTTTCATTTCAAATATATTGTGTCATCATAGGGAACTATAGGGATGGTTATTACCATTTTATCAGCTCTCAAAATTAACTTTTACCTGTTAGAGTTACTTGTATATGCTTAGATTAAAACCAACTTTTTCTTGAATGCTCCATAGATAAGAATATCCATATAGTAAAGACAATATTTTGGAGAGCTGCACAAACTAAATGGAGAGGCTTGTTTTATCTGTGTACATGGGATAGAAATGTGATAACTCTATTAGTGTTATATTTTAAAAATTTAGGACTTAAATATTTTGAATTTCCATTTTTGGCTGAAAAAAACAAACAAGAAAACTTCCAAATCATGCGGTGTGTTTACTTCTTGAAATTGATGGGACAGCAAAGGAAGATAGGAAGGGAAAGAGGGGAAACAGAAAGAAAGACAGAGATACAAAATTTTGAACAAAATAGTTAAAATTTTGTTTTGAATTTTAAAAAAAGCAAAGTAAAATGTTACCCTGAAGTACTATTTCTTACTCAGTATTTAATTGGCACTATTGATTCCAAATAACATTATAAAAATGATAGCCAGAACCATTTTAAAATTGTGTGTGTACTCACATTAAATTAATAAGAAAAATTTATTTCGATAGTTATTGTTATAGTATGCAAAAGCTTTATGTATTTATAGTTTGATCAGAAATATGAAATTTCCCATTCTATATATTGTAGAACACATTTGTTACCCTTATATTTTTAAATATATATATTGCTCCTGTTCATGTCTGACATGATTTTTCATTGTTGTTCGTTTTTTTAGTTCATTTATTTATTAGCCATTTCAGTGCTTAGTTTCAAACATTTGCCTATATTGGCTGTTTTCTGGCTTTGAAGTTTTTTCTTTTAAAAATATATACATAGTAGGTATTATTTGTTAGTCAGAATATGTATATACAACATTCCCACTCACGTGGCTTGCACTTTCATTTTTATGTTAATTTCTTCCAATTCTTACTTGCAGACTGGGTTTCCTGGTAAGTCCATGTCTAATCCATGGCCACAAAGATATCCCTGTCCACTATCTTCCCAACTGTCTTATTCATCTGAATTGATTTTCATTATGTACAGTGCAACAATTGGTGTTCTACTAGTGTTTATAGTATCTGTCATGTGTTATATTTTCACGTTTGAATTTTTGTTGTATATTAATACTTATTTTTGCTGAATAGTAATTTCCTAATTCCAAAGTTTTATAATAAACATCACAGCCTGCTCTTCAAATATTTGAACGATTCCTGCCCTGCTGTCTCTTCGTTACTGGACTCTAAAAACCCAGTACCTGAGTGTGTTGCACTACAGCCATACAGAGATCCAGACTTGTCCACAAGAACTTGTCACTGAGAAATGTGTTCTTAGGTGAAGCCATCCCTGGGTGAAAATAACAGTACACAAAACCTATGCAGTATAACCCTACCTTGCATCATGTCCATATGGCATAGGCTACTTGTTACTCTAAGGGAACAAATGTGTTCCTTTTGAAAATTATATTAAATATTCTAGGCACTATATCACAGTGGGAAGTATTATATGACTGCAAATAGTGACACACAGAAAAGCTACAGTAAAAATACTAGGTGATAGTAATTTTTGAGCTCCATTATAACCTAATAGGCCCACAATCATACAAACAGTCCATCGATGACTGAAGTGTCACCACTGGACCTTTGGGGTATGTATGGGCTATGATTCTGCCACTTCCCACAGTACAGGTGAACCTGGAACACACTTTTCTGAATGACGTCAGAAACAGAATAAAATATGGAATGATCATACTTAAATGTAGAATCTAGACAGAAAAAGAAGAGAAAAATAGGGCATATATACATAGAAAATAAACAGTAGTTACCAGGAGCTAAGGGAGGAGATGGGAAAACACAGGTCAGATATATAGGATGGGTAATGCTATTGATGTCAATGTATAAGATAAAGATAATCAATCATTGTATTTGGGACTCTTTCCAAATGAGTAGATTTTCTGCTTTCACTACAAAAAGAGAAGAGGAAACTGAGCTGACCTGTTCTTACCTTGCCTCACTGTGGTCACACATTTCACTGCGTGTGACCAACACATCATGTTGTACATCTTCAATGTACAAAATCAAATTTAGAAAATGAAAATGAAGCCCTGCTTTCTTATTGGTTCCCATATGCTTCTCAGCTTTCATATGCTGCTCACTAAAGATAATGGCCTATATAATTTCTTTTTTTTTTTTTTTCTTTTTGAGACAGGGTCTCGCTTTGTAGTTCAGGCTGGCTCTGAGCTCACTATGTAGCCCAGGCAAGCCTCGAACTCAGCAATCCTCCTGCCTCTGCCTCCTGAGTGCTGGGATTACAGGCATGAGCCACCATGCCCAGCGATTTCTTGATTTAATTTTCAAAATACCCTCCAGAGATGGCATTTTCCTGATTTTACTGCTAGGAAATGGGTTTAAAAACTTAAATAACTTTTTTCAAATTCATGGAACCTATGACACTAAATGTAAGCAAGTACAGAAGATTCTGCACAGAGTAGGCACAACTTATTTTCCTTTTCAAGGAAAGTAAGATTTCTTATTCACAGGTTATTACATTTTGATCTTAAGTAAAGCTTATTTTTAACCAAAGGTCTCTTGTTCAATATAGTCACAAAGATCACAAACCACATGGATAAGAATAAGGTATGGTTCTCTGCCTGTACTCAAAAAATAGTTTTCTCTGATGTCCCATTTAGCCCTTTGTTAATAATTAGGTCTACTCTCCCAGAGGTGACTGCAATTCTGTACAGGGGTTCTGAACCAAAGAAGGATTTTGAGAAATGTATGGTTCTTTCTAAGTGCAAGTTGCCACTAGTTATTAAAATAAAAGCTTTCTCATATACAACCTTGTCAGCAATAGCACTTAGTGACCTACAGGGCAGCTATTTACTAAAAACAGGAACTCAGTAATTGAAGAGCATATATACGATAGCACCAAGTCTGAATCAAGCCATACTACAAGAGCTTGAGCTAATTGCTTTTTAAGCCACTGAAGTCTCCACTTCAGCATATGTCTCTGCCAAAAATGCCTTCTTCTCATTATTACATTTTTCTTGTAACTCTCTGCTGATTAGAGAAGGAATTATCCTTAATTTGGGTGGGAACAGAGAGAGTCTTCAACTGAACAAGCTTTTGATTTAGAAAAGTTTGACTGCAGAGACTATTTCAAGGTGCTTGGGACGTCAGAATTCTGTTAAATGAACACTGCTTCTGTGACTTTTTTCTCTTTAGTTTTCAGTGCACCGTAATTTTTATCCTGATGTGAAACTAACATAATGCACAGAGGAAGAAAATTTTCAAATTCATTTAAAACAGGGTATGGTTAATAGGACTAAATGTCATCGATTATTCAACACAGTTACTTAGGCTCTATATTAATGTTTTTACATATATTATTTCATTCCAACTCAAAAAAAATCATTATCGTTATTATGCTTTTACAACGATATTGGCATATTGAGGTCAAGGAAAGGAGAGGAAGCCTGCCCGTGAACACACACGGAATCAGGCTGGAATGAATTTTAAAATGTTATAAAACTTAGTATACAACATGAACTGCTTTAGGTTCTTGATTAGGAAAAAATCGTCAGAACATTTACCGTAATCCCAGTGAGTCATGATTTCCTGCACTGCAGTGTAAGGCTTGGTCCTTCCCAGACTTCTTCACAGTTTCTAAGACATACGTAGAGACTATTAGACTCAAAATGGCCCTTAGTACATTAGACTCTAGCTCTTGGGAGCCCTGGGACTTGGCCTTGTTTCCTGCTCCATTATCCAGCTAGAAAACAGTAGTGAGGATACAGGCATAGTCAATGTGACAGAATACTTTCCCCAGTGCTTCGAATTTTATAGGCGATGACACTGGGACTCTACAAAATTAAGTCCCTTATCAAAGGGAAAGGTGACTTGGTAGGAAAGAGGAATACAATATCGTTTTCGTGTGTGCTGGGCAATGGGCTCTCCAATAAGTCAAACTGTTCCCAAGTAGCAGTCAGAAGACCGCACCCTTCTGATTCATGGATTAGAATCACAACAGAATGAAGAACATTCCCCCGAAGTTGTGTCTTTTTTAAACAGGGATTAAAGAGCTGTCCCACTGGGCATGGTGTAGAACACTTCATCTGGTATGAAGAAACTCTTAGTGGGATAAATTGGCCAAGAAAGACTATGATCAATTTTACATAGTGCACTATTTTGTGGTCTTTAAAATACAGCAAATATTATAAATTTTATAAAATGGAAGGTTGCCTTTTATATTGCAAACTACATCTTACAGGTCTCAGAATCAGTAGTTGTTTTATTTTACTTCAAACATACAAATTATTTAAGAATAATCACCTGAGCATATAACTAAAAAATCAATATGATTTACATAGAGAAAACAGTGGTCTTTTATAGGGCTCAGAGACACATGTGATTAAGACAAGGAATACACTATGATTTTTGATACAAAGACCCCAATGTGGGACAGATACCCATCATACACAAATTAATCCATAATTTAAATAAAATGCAAACTCAATGTAAATTGAAAGGCAATTTATTAACTAAACCTCACACAAACAAATTAAAATGTGGCTTTAAAAATAAAGGATTTAAGGGCCGGAGGGTTGGCTCAGTGGTTCCAGCACTCGGGAGGCAGAGACAGGAGGACTGCTGAGTTCGTGGCAGCTTGCCTGGGCTCCATAGTGAACTCAGGGCCAGCCTGAACTACAATGTGAGACCCTGTCTCAAAAAGCAAAAAACAAACAAAAAAAAAAAAAAAAGGATTTAAATGAATCAATAGAATTAAGAAAATGATAATAATTAGGTGACAAAATATAAAATGTGAACATTTAAATCTACAGTAAGTAAGGTAATGTCATACCAGCAAGAAAAATAAATAGTAATGAATTAAATAAGACCATAAAGTCTAGAAAGGGGCTTTGTCTCCACGTAGCCTTAGAAAAAATATTAGCATTTCAAAAGACTGGGAGGATGAATTTTATAGCAGACAGCACCAAAGAGATTAAAAAGATTAAGGGGAAGAGTAAGTCAGATATAGCCTGATATTATACAGAAAATATATTGCTGATTAATTTAAGCCCCTTAATAAGAATATATGAATAAGTATTTTCATAACATTGTTATATATAAGGCTTTCCAAAGCCATGGTCATAAAGCAAAAGATAGATGAAAGACAGATTCATAAAAATTTAAATTTCCTTCTCTCAACAGTAGTGTGGGTAAAATTAAAGACAAAAGACAACTGTAACCATACATATGATCATACAGATATATGTAAATACATATAATTAAAATATACAGACAGTTTACACTTTTATTTTTTCAGTGTTGGAGATAAATCAAAGGGCACAGCCATACTAGGCAAGTGCTGTACCCCTGATAACACACTCAGGCCCACAATTTTTGATAAATAGAAGAAAATCCTAATTTTTAATGTAAACAAAAATCCAAAGAAAGCACACCGATGTATCTCAAAAAATATTCACAGACAATAAATGTGTGAAAATACTAAGCCTTTGTTATGATTTTGATCTGAAACATCCCTTAAGTTTCATGTGTTCAGAGGGGGGGTTTTCTGGAAGATGATCAGGTCACAGGGCACTGCATCCATGAGCGGATTTACCCAATGATGATCTCCTAGCTGCACGAGCTGCTAAGAGTGGGAGTCTGTTTGGAGGCGAGTGTCCACAGCAGACCCGAGAGGGTGCATGCTGGTCTCTGCACCACTCTCCTCCCTTTCTCTTACTTCCTGGTGACCAGCAGACGTCTCTCTGTTCTCTGTCTCTTCTGCTACTCTCTCCTCTCTCCCTCTTCCTTGCTCACACCAAAAGCCACACTGTCTGCCCTCTCCTGTCTCCTCTACTTCATCCTCCTCCTCCTTCTTTGCTCTGCCTCCCTCCCTCCCTGTCTCTCTTCTCACTTCCTGGCAGCTATAATATGAGCAGTGGGCCTACAGCACACTGTGATCATCCCGTTTCTCCCTTGGAATCACCCAGTGAGAACATGAGTCAAATAAACCCTTTTCTGTCTGTCTGTCTGTCTGTCTCTCTCTCTCTCTCTCTCTCGTTTATCTTCTAAAACTGTTAATGTTTGGACCCAGTATATGACATGACAAATTCCCATTGTTGAGTGTGATTGTAATGTGTATATACGATGCGCCATAAAGAATTCAGTAAAAATAAATAAATAAATAAGTACATAGTAAGTTTGGGGCATTTTGTACAGTTAATCTGAAAGTGACAAAGACAGAAATTTAGAGCCAGAGATGTAAACTTGTTGCTGGCCACGTGGCTCAGAAGCATTTGAAACTGGTGCATTGATAAACCTTAGAAGGCTGCAAGCAGAACTGGATGGCTAATTCTGGTCACAGTTCAGAAGCCCAGGCTGCTGATAGGAAGTAGGGCAGTAAAACCCAGGTGCAGAAGATTTCAGAGAACTGGACTGGAAAATGGGCTAGAGGCTATGTACGTTAGTTACACTTTGGCAAATCACTTGCTCTCGATTTGTCCGTGTCCTGAGCGTCTATAGAAGGCCGAATATACAAGTAGTAGATTAACTCGTACTGCAGAAGAAATCTCAAGACAAGCTAACATTCAGGTTGTGGCCTGAGAACTGATGGTTGTTTTCAGCCAGTTCTATAATGGGAACCAAGAGCAAAAGAGCAAAGTAGAAAGATGGGAAAATTTTGCAGCATGGCTAAAGAGCAAGCATATAAAGTTGCAGCAAGGAGCATGAGGTTGTTGCAAACACTAACATTAAAAACTACCAAAGTGCTTTGAGTCAGGATAAGAGGAAAGCTAGCTGGAGGGAATCACAAGAACTGGCCAGACCCCACTTATTACAGCCTTAAGAATGTAAAAGAGTAAAGGTTCTTTGAGAGACTTTACTTTGAGAAGTAAGCCCCAGGGTACCCTGTACATTTAGGATTCCTAAGTAAGTTTATCACAGAGCTCAGCGATCCATGGACTCTGGGCACTGAAGCACGGTCACAGGAGCCCAGACATTACTTTTTCAGACATGCTTAATACAAGAGTTATGGGGTCATACAGCCTTCAATTTCAGAAGAAGCCCTGGGAGCCAGGGAAAAATGTGTCACAATCACGTTCCCTACCAAAAACCTGAGAGTTAGTATATGAAGCTAAGAAAGTTAAGTGGAAAGACTAATGAACCCCTCAGAAGTTGGAGACAACAGCTCAGGAAGTGAGGGGAGCCAGTGCGAGAGGGAAGCCATGCGGGCTATAGCCAGTAAGGTCACAGGCTCAGAATGCTGCTGGGGCCCTTCGGAGCTCACATCCCCTCTAATATTCCGAACTGTCAAGATGCTTTAACTTTATTAGCAAATGTAATTCTAGGAGCTGCAAAGTGTTTTACTGGGTATGTCTACTTATAAACCATACCAATTCATATTTAATAGCAAAACTATGTATTTGAAACATAGAATGTAATTCATGAGCTAGCTGCTACAGAGATCAGGATAACTAACAAGTTTGGGCAATAGTAGATGTTGTTATCCTTAGATGAGAGCGGGGAATGGAAAAGGCAGAGTTACTGGGAAGAGATTAATGAGAACTAACTAGAATTCTGTTGCGGAACCTGGGAGTCACAGAAGAACACAGCTGCTGATAGAGACCGTATCTAAGATAGAAAACAAAACACAACAAGAGAAATGCCCCGCTCATCATTTCTTGTCAAAATCCACATACCCAGCAGCATGGAAAACCCTACCTGCAGAATGATGCCCCATCATCTATGAGAGCAAGGAAAATATCCAGAGTGGATGAGGGGTGTGAGTTACACAAGCATCAAACAGTTGTTTCCCATTCATTAGCCACACACAAAATGTAACTGCAGATGCCTACAGACAAATCTGCTTTGCTTATAGTTTGGACGCTCTCAGCCCAAACTCAGCTTTGCAATTACGTGATCAGAAAACATGGAATTATAATGAGTACTTCTTCGGTCATTATACTTCACTGCGTCATCACCAACTCCTTTCCATTCAGTCTTCAAAACACAATGAGTAGTGACCATTTCTCAACAGTGTCCTACATAGTATGTCCCTCTTGGAACGTGCTGACCTGGAACCCTACTCCTGTCTTTGCCTGACTCGGTCTTTCCTCAGGGCAGCCCCTGGAATTTATATCCTAGTAAGTTTAAGAAGGGAGAGATACGGAATGTTACAAATGAGTAAAATGCATACTGTGTTAATGAGAAGTACTAAAGAGAAAAGGCCCAGGTAGATACATGTGAAATGCTAGTATTGGCTCCAATTTTAAATTTGCTATGACCTTAAAGTACAAAAAAGATATTATCATACATTCTTTTTAAGAATATGGTTATAAAGACATACACATGATCATATGGATCAGCATATCTACTTTACATTTCAAAACTTAAATTTAATATGCTTTAAATAGAGATTTTTAGGTATAATTTCACCTGTACATAGGTGACTTATGATTCTGTACAAATGAAAGGTGAAGCTATATTTTTGTAATGCAGGCAAGAGACCACTGTTTTTATTCTATAAATGTCCACATGAATTCCACCTATCTTCTACATGCCACTTTTCCCCATAAATTGTTCTCTCTGACTTTCTCTGATTGAATTGTCAAGCATTATCTGTGGAAACCTTTCTTCTATTACCTGAATACCACTTAATATGCTTCTCACACGCCGCAAGACATAAATGTCTGAGCAATGAATAGAAGAAAGACGGTTTTGCATCTTTTAAGACAGCTTTCACTGCACTCAAAGACGACATTGGGAAATTTTCTGATTCAATCACAGGATCTACTACAGAAGAGGCAAATGACCAGCAGGCATTTTCAGACAAAGGGACCCTTATGTCTAAATCTTACATTTTTAATGTTTCTTCAAAGTATATAGTTAGAAAACTCACAGAGAGATACCTAATGGCTGGTGATTTGTGGTTGTTGTTGTTCTAGATAGCACACAGAAAGGCTGTTTCTTCTGGATTCTATATTTACAAGGTAAACTACCTGGTTTCTGCTGAAAATATTTCAAGAACTTCCAGGACCTATTTTCTACATTCTGCTCCAGCCTCTCAAACCATATCAATGGTTCTTTACCAAATACCAGTACTTCACCTTCTTTATTCTAGATGCTCTGAAGAGCATCTAGAATATTTTTTAATCTGGAGAGATTAAAAAATAAAAAATGATTAGTTCTCATGTCCTTGACTAAAAGGGGCATACAATCAGGTTAGACAGGTAAGAAGTGCAGAATCCCTCTGATGGTTTTCCAGCTACCTTAAGTGAAAAAGCCACCCCTACATCACATACTTAACTTCACTGCCTTCTGCTCTGCCCCTGGCTTTTTCAGCAATGTTCTCCATGTTATTACCAGAAATGGCCAAGCAAACTCCAGCCTCATGGCGGTGCATCTAGTGGCTGGTGTGCGTAGGAGATTCTTTCCTTAGATATGTACGCAGCTTGCTTCCTTTCCTCCTCAATGCTATTAAATGTCACCCTACTATCATAGTTTACAAGTGCTGGTCACTCTCTGCCTATCCACCTTCATTCTTATTTGTCATTTCTTGAAACAATATTACCAGTATTTTCAATCTGATTTCTCCCAATATCACTAGAATGTCAACATTAGGATGGTTGCAATTTTTACCTTTCTTTATCTACGAGTATTTCTGCAGCTGCCCAACCATTTCTTGAGATAAAATCATTGGGTACAATCAAAGAGCAACTGAGAGAGTTCACAGAACAAAAATATGAACTAGAACCTAGAGGATGGGGAAAGATTTGTGGGTGGGCAATAAAAGGCAGAATGAAAATTACAAGATGATGACAGTAAAATATACATTGTGTAAGTAAAAAATCTAAGGAATATTATGAGAGACTGAAACAGTCCTGTTATAAAGAATTTCACAGATCATCACAATGTATGAGACTGGTTAGTTACAAATCCCTTTTTTTTTTTTTTTTTTTGAGACAGGGTCTCGCTTTGTAGTTCAGGCTGGCCCTGAGCTCACTATGGTGCCCAGGCAAGCCACCGTGAACTCAGCAATCCTCCTTTCTCTGCCTCCCGAGTGCTGGGATGACAGGCGTGAGCCACCATGCCCGGCACTACAAATCACTTTTTAAAAGAAACTCTTCCTCCTTCATTTTTTTTCTGTCAATATTACAAGAAATACAGTTAATTTCAACCTAGAGTTTCCATGTAAGAAAAAAAAATAATTTTGTGTAGCCAAAATAAAAGACAATATACACTATGAAGTGACCAATAAATATTCATTCTAAAAGTGACTTTACTTTTTATTCTTCTATAAATTTCAATGCTTAGACTTACCAGAAGTATACAGGTTACCTTGAAAAATAGTATCACTAAATACTAAATAGAAACACTGTGTAATTAATTTACTTACTCATGAGAATAATTTTGTCTCCTGTTACCTGTACTTCAATAAGTGCCATCTTTGTAAACTTATGTTTCAGTAGAAAATATATGTTTTTAGAAATTGTTTTCTTATCTCCTGGATGTTCAGAAATACCATACCATTTAATGGAGGCACTTTACTTTCATTAATATTCAACTATTATCTAGAACTACCTTGATTTAAAATAATTAAACCTGTATAAGTATCACAATAAAATATAATAATGTAATCTGTTTTCATATATAAAAGTATAAATATTTGTTAATATTTTACATGAAAGAACAACTTGTGTGGAAATTACTATGTAAAAACTACATGTACTTGAACCAATTTAGTAAAATATATATCTGCAGCCCTAAAATAAAATTTAAAACTTCATTTAATTATAGAACTTTGGAAGTAGACTATCTTTTTCCCTATTTCAACAAATCTTACCAGAACCTGAGTTGAATGAGTCTTTATTTTGCTGATATGGCAAAAATCCTATTTAGAAGGTCAGATTTTATCACATTTCATAGGATAAGAGAGCTGCGTTAGCTTCTGGGAAAGTGAAAATATATAAAATGCAAACATGCACTAATAAAAAATTTAAAAATATATAAAGAATGCTCTCAGGGTGTTTACTTAGTAGCAGGTGTATTTAAGTATTTAAAAAGTTTTAAATTCTCAAATATCCAAGTGGATTTCACTAGAGTAAATAATTTCCACTATTACAGTCAGGCCAAAAAATGTGGGCGTGTTACAGAGCTGAGGACTTGAAAATTTTAAACCAAAGAAATTAGTATAAAACAAAGATCAAATCTACAGAGACAGTGAATTTAGTTGGTTGGCTCCGACATCAGATACTAAGTAAGCTTCTTTGCAGTAACTTCCGGTTTTCTCAGAACTAATTACGTATTGGCATAATACTAATAGACGCTGAGAGGTAGGAGGCACTTGAGATCGTCCGCAGGGCTGGGACTGCTACAGAGGCCGCCACGGAGCCCGCCGGAGCCACCGTTCTACTTGCTGCTGCCGCTGCCCAAATCGGAACAGTCGGGCCGCAGCCGCCAGCAGTGCCGCGAAGGAAAGGGAGGACAGGCGGAAGAGGGATGGCGGATTTTTAAGAACAGTCAATAAAGCAACATGACGCAGTTGGCCACGCATCACCATGGTCAAGTTCCAACTTCCCGCTCCCTCCAAACTAGCTCAGCTACCCTCCCTTCTCTTCTGCTGTACCCCTCAGAAAAATGTGGGGCCGACCCTGGCCTGGGCCTAGGCTTGCAACTATTCCCACCCTCTGCTTACCTGGGTCAGAGATGTTATTGTTAATTGGCCGATGAAACATCTGGAAGCAGGTGGATTGGTCAGTGACGGCCGCCTGTTTGGCTCCAGAGTCACTACCCAACGTGCACGGGGGTGGGGTGTCTGGGCCGGACCCCGGCTCTCTACAATTGGCTTGGGAGAATGATCTCTCCCGCACTGATTGGGCAGGCTTGGCAGTCTGTCCCATGGGGGTGCAGTTTGACACGTCCATGATTGGGTGATCCGAGTCCCCGGATTTCTGGGTGGGGATGCTGATAGGTGCAGAGGCGGGGTTTGTTGTGCCTCCGCCTTCTAGGTGGGGACACAACAAAGCAGGGAAGTGGGTGGTGGGGAACCAGCGCCCACTCCCTAGGGATCCTACCCAGGCTTGTTAAGACTAAACCAGCATCTTCCATTACTTGCTTAATTTAGCATTGCATAGAAAATGTTTGTAAAATTAAAATACTTCTTAGGATTAAAGAGTTAAACATGGAAAAAAAATATATTACCTAAAAGTAGTGGGCTAAGTCCACCCCTTTGGTTCTTCTTTAAAAGAGAAGCCTTCTAAGAACCTCAGTATATTCAACGAAAACTACAAAAGGATTTCTACATTTTACACGACGAAGTCTAAAAATTTGAGGCAAGTTTCTTTGCACTTTCCTGAGGCTGACTGATGCAGATCGAATTTGATGGCTTCAAGATCTGTTAGGGTACAGTGGGAAAGCGGCCAAGACAACTATGGTGAAGTATGTGTGCACTTATGCTATGCACTGTCAGGGACTGGCACCTGCTGCCTGGTGCGCCAGTCAGTGCCCCGGGGGGCTATGTGGACACATTCCGCCCTCCCCTTTAGCCATGCAGGTTTCGAGCTGGACGACACAAGAAGATGCATTAATAAGAATACCTTCTTCTTGAGAACAGTGAAAGTAGTAAACAATTTCTACCTTGTTCTCAAATATCAACACTTCTCCCTCTAGTAAATATGAATTTGGACATTTCTGCAAAAATGTCATCACCATCAGAATAAACAGAGAACATAATCCTTTATTTTCTAGTTTTCAGTACAGGTATGTGGTGGGAGAGATGCCAGGGAATAGAATTGGCTAACAAAAGCAGAGCTGCGGAAATCTAACAGTGTTCAAACTAAAAGCATATTCTTTGTATCTAATAAGATACTGACCGTTTCAGTTTTTAAGGTTTAATCACTATTGAGTGATGTGCTACCTGATAGGTCAAATTCGGTCACAGACTCTGGCCATGGCCTCCCCTTCTGGCTTGGGACACCAGAACCTTTTCTCCACAGCTTGATTATGGGACACACAGGTCCTTTAACACACATTCTGGATGCCAGGGAGTCAATTTCAATTAAAAAAAATACATACTCCCTCATTTTTATAATTAGAATGAATTCTGATCATACTTGCAAGTTTACAGCAAATTTGAATGCTTAAAATGGACAAAAGAGCCTCAAATATTCTGACAATATTTATAAATAATTCAAAAATTACTTAAGAAATTAATTTCAGAAATTTCCTTGGGCACTAACAGATAAATTATTTTAAGATTCACCATCATATTAGTGCTACCTTAAAAGTGTTCTATTTCATAGATGCATTTGTATGCATATATAATTTTTAATTTGAAGTGCTTATGAGAAATTATTTTAGTCATCAAATTTCTAAAATTTTGTGGCTAGTTTTACAGCATTTTTACTTAAAAAGTTAATCTAAACATAAAATATTACTTAAGAAATTAATACTTTCATGTAAATGCTGCAAAAAATACCTGTATCCAATAATACTAATAGAAATATATTTGGTGTATGTCATTCAGAAAAAGAAATCTATTTTTAAAATCCCATGAGAAATGATCCTACATACTTTGTGTGATTAAATATTGTCATAAGCAGAGGAGAAATGAAACACTTGCTTTTCTAAATATTGTAGTAAATAGTACAAAATATTTTAGTGTAAGACATATCACTCAACATCAAAATTAAATGAAGAACAGGGCCAGAGATTTAGCTCAGTGGTTCCAGTGCCTGCCTAGCAAGGTCAAGGTCCCTGGTTCAATGCCCAGTAACCACATATATCAACACCGGGAGTGGTGACTCATGCCCACCAGTAATCAGTACCACATCCCACAGTGTGAAGCATGGTGGCTCATGCCTGAAATCCTAGCACTTGGGAGGCAGAGGCAGGAGGATTGCTGAGTTTAAGGCTTGCCTGGTCTACGTAGAGATCTCAGGGCCAGCCTGAACTACAAAGTAAGACCCGAAAGAAAGAAGAAAAGAAAAAGAAAGAGAGAGAGAGAGAGAAGGGAGGGAGGGAGGAAGGAAGGAAGGAAGGAAGGAAATAAATTTCATGATAGATTATCAAATATAAGCATTAAAATACATTTTGATATTAAAGAACATAAATAATTGCAAAAGCAAATAAATAAGTGTAGGCAAGTATTCTGTTAAGTTCACTCATATAAGAAAATAACATTTTTCAGTTTTTATAGTTTTTTTAAAAAAGCAAACAAGAAAAGTGAGATAATGAGTATGTACCATAACTTTATAAGAGATGAATTTTAATCACTTTAATCATTTCACATTCGGTTCAATGTCCTGAATAACTCTTTAATTTCTTTGTTGCTTCCCCAGGAATCTAATAAGTGCTTTTAGAAAGACCAAAGATGAAAAAGGGCTACGTTTTCAATAATCTTACATAAAGATGAATTATTTAAATCAATTTAATTTTCATGTCAGTGATAAGATCTGGAATAAATTACTTGGCTAATGTTATAAGTCAACTTCATAGAAATTCTGGGTATAGGTCCAATGTTGTACCACTCTTCTTTAAAGTCACTTTTCAGTTTCAGTATTACTGAGAATGAAATGAAAATAACCAACAGGCAAATTACCAACGAGATGAAATTAGTATTTTGTTGCTGAAATTAATTGTCCTGAAAAAGTTATCAGAAAGCAAAAGTCAATCAAACAAACTAACAAAAACCTTAAAGGTGGTCCACCATCTTGTTATACAAAATACAATAAAATAACTAATTTCACAGTAAACACTGATTATCTTATCTGGGTAATTCAACTTTTATAAATATATCCTAAACTTTAAAAAATTTTCAAAAAGTATGTCTTTAACAAATAGAAAAGGATAATTGACTGGAAAACATTGCAAATAACTTGCACTTCCCATTATGTTAATATTATAATTAAGGAATGTTAAAAAATGTGATGTTTCTTGAGAAAATTATATGATGTGTTTTATATAACAGTAATATATTCAGTCAAATATATAATAGTAAAAGTATGTGAGAAAAATTTAATACTGATGTTCTTTTTTATTTTTTTATAAAATACATACCTGGATTTCTTTTCTATACCAAAAGATAATGTTTGTATAATCAGAAACAATAAATGCTATTAAAAGAGAATTTCAAGTAATAAAATTTTCCTAATACTATGGACTATTTCCTCCTATTTCTCTATTCAACCAATCTTTTCATCCTTCTCATCATTAATTTTACTGTTTTATTTCCATAATATGTTAACTGTATTTAACAATGGCATCTTCATGCTGGGACAGAAGCTGTTTACCGTGTTTTAGAAAATATTCATAAAGAAGCTATCATACTGTGTTCACATTTTATTCTGGAGACTGATTAACATATATTATCAGAAGTATTCCAATATTTTCAGGACAATATACAAAATAATTTGATATATTGATACAATATGCCAAAAATAATTATATCAAAACATATGTGTTGACAAGTTTCACTCGTTTTTCTTTTAAAAGTTGTTAGAAGAGAAAAATCTCACATAAAATCTCAATTTCCACTACCATTAGACAATTTAATATTGATTATTTATGTATTATTTGTCTGGTGTAGCAGTCATTATAATTATTGCTGTGTACCCAACCTTAGAAATAAGAGGCTCAGAGGTGGGTGGGTATTTAGCAGAATAGTATAAGGCTACATGACTGCAAAGAGGCTAATACTTTCTAAAATATGGTAGAATGGCATGGCTCTCCTGATACACTGCATGATCCATGATTGAAATGTTCTCTTACTGAGCAATCAAAGAGCTCTTAGTTCAATTATGATAGTCCACCTTCTGCACATGAGCCATGAGCATTACCAAACTAGAGTCCACAATAGAAAAAAGTATTAGTGGGTTAATTTAGATAAAAAGATAAAATATTCACAAAGAAAAATGAATTTCCAATTGTATATTGCTATATCTATACAAATATATTTATAGATATTTATTAGATGTTTACAGTACGTAATGATTAAATTTCATTCATGGTAGGAAATTGATTGGTTCATGCTCTTAATTCATTTCAATCCCCTTCTTTTTCTTCTCTCACTCCAATTCCCTTTTATTTTTCTGGTATCAGATTCTTTATCTTATAAGACTTTACAAAGTTAGTTATGATATATACACCTTGAAAACCAGACTAATAGACCCAAGACATATGAAACATACAAGACAGATTGTACTAAATCAAGGTACACCTTCAGATATTGTCCATGTTGGATTATAATACTTCCTTTTTCTTTCTCTTTTTTCTATTATGTCTATTATTTTGTACTGTATATATATTGAATTATTCATATAAGAGAAATCATGGTATTTCACCTTGTATATTTTTTAATTGACTTTATTGGCACATTTTATATATGTGGTATAATCACATTCAATATTGAGAATTTGTATTTATACATTTCACTTCTTATAAACTTACACTATACTTCTTGATTCTCATTTTCCCCATTCCCCTGCCCTCCCTACAATCCCCACCCATATGTATAAGTTTAGTTTCCTTTTTCAACTATGGATTTTTTCTTTCCCTTCTTTACTTTCCCCTATTGACTCTTTCCTTTTTTCTTTTGCATATTTCTTCCTATTTCATATGACCTAGCATACATTTTAGAACCCATTTACACTTGCAGTTTCTCACATAGAGAAAAGATATGGTATTTACACATCTGTGTCCTACTTACTTGACTTACAATTATGTCTTCAAGATACATTCATTTGGGTCTAAATGACTGAAATTTATCATTCTTTGATATAATACTTTTTTAAAAAAATAATACTCTTTTTAAAAATAATACTCTTTTTTAAAGAATAATACTCTTTTTAAAAAAAATTACTAAGTCTCCTGTTGATGGGCATTTTGGCTGTTTCCAAGATTTAGCTATCACAAACTGAGCTTCTATAAAATGGGTATACATATATCACTGTGATATGAATTAATTCTTTCCTGTATATACCCAACAAGGAAATTGCAGGGCCAAATGTGACCTCTAATCTTAGTTTTTTGAGGAATATCTACACTGCTCTCCACAGTGTTAGCTCCAGCCTACCTTCCCACCAACAGTGGAGAAGGTTCCCTTCTCCCCACAGCCCGGCCAGCATTTGTTGTCAGTTGATTTTATGATAACAGCCATTCTTTCTAGAGATGGAACCTAATGTTTTTTTCTGCATCTTTTGAATGAGTAGCAATACTAAACTTTTCTGCATGTTTCTTAGTTGCCTTTACTTTTTTATCTGTAAAGTGCCTGTTCATTTCAGATGCCCATTTTTAATTTGGTCTTTAAATTTGAAGGGGTGATTTTTTGAAAGTTCTTAACACACTAGATAGAAGTCCTTTATTTGGGAAACAGCTGGTAAAAATTATTTTCCATACTGTAGGTTGTATTTTTTGCTCTGCTCGTGGTTTATCTTGCTGTGCAGAAGCTTTTTAATAAGATGAGATCCCAGTTGTTGATTCTTTCTGCTAGTTCCGATGCTGTTGAGGATTTGTTCATAAAGTCTTTTCATAAGTCAATATTTCTAATTGCTTTACATAACTGGTTTGCAGCAGGTTTAGTGTTTTTCTTCTCATATTAGGTCTCTAATCCACTTTGACTTTAGTTTGGGGCATGGACAAAGAGATAGATCTAGCTTTAATCTTTAGCAAATTGAAGCCCAGTTTTTTCTAGCATCATTTGTTAAAGAAGTAATCTTTCCCTCATTGAGGCTGTTTGGCTCTTTTGTCAAAGATGTGGTGGCTTAGTATATCTGTGGCTATTTCTCAATCTAGTCTGTTGCTTATCTACCAGCTGCTGGACTGATTTTTCATGATTTCTTGATTTTCCTTAGGAAAAGGAATAAATTATTCCTTTCCTGTTCACTGGTTACAATCCTGTCTTCTAGATCTGATATTCATTCTTCACATTCATTACTCCTATTTTTCAAACTTTCAATGGAGTTTTTCATCCCCTGGAACTCTCTTTGAAGCAGATTCCATTACTTTTGTAATCTCAGATTCTGTCATGTTCCTGATCTCTTTTTTAGTATTATTAATCATATCTTCCACTTTGCACACTATCTCTTGTTTTTATCCCTGAGAAAAATTATCCCTGATTTCCATTTTTCTAGAACCTCTTTTGATACTGGCTCAGAGTCCTGGTGTTTGAGCTTCAGTTTGCTCTATTCTCATGTTTCTTGTGTTCTCCTGTGGTGATGGTCTTTGTGTCTGGGTTTTTGAATTTTTTTTCTCATTTCTATTTTTGATGTTGTTGTTGTTGCTGCTGTTTTGTTTTAATTCCTGGTCTGCTGTCTAGGCAATGGTTATTGCAAGTCTCTTTCTTCCTAATATTTGGAACCCTTAGGAAATGGATACTTCCTGGCTTGTTGTCTTTGGATCTGTAATGGCCCTTTAGTGATCTCAGTCCGGGCACATGATGGAATATACTTAAAGAGAATCATCACATCACCTCAGTTGATATAATATAATCAGCATCATCAACAGAATCAAAAACAGCACAGGAAATGACAAGCTTTGGAAATTACTATTCTGATACCTTTAACCTCATGAGTTAGACCTGGGACCATATGCCAAAATTTAGAACTTACCATAAATATGTTTATGACATACAGGTCCTTCATATAACAGCAGCACCCTTTGGGAATAAAGGGTAACCAAGCAGTTGGGAGGTAGAGAGATACATGGAACAGGAGAGATTAGAAATAGGGTTAGAGCATATATAAAGATGAAACAAACCCTGGGAAACTGATAGAGACTAAAGGACAAAAGAGAAAGAAGGGACAAATACACAGGACCAGTAGAAACTGTAGTCACCCTCCTATAATAGCACAGAAGTAAGAGAGAGTAGGGAAGACTAAAATGCATTAACTTCTGGGAGCTGATACTGACTGGAGAACAAGACAGGACAAAATAACAAAAGAATAGGGTACCTGACAGCAATAGGCTAACAGGAGGCCATTTTCCCTCTTCTATAAAAATAAGAGCAGTTGAGGGAAGAAAAGGCCCAAAGTTGAACAGACTCAGTAACAAAGTGTAGATAAATGAAGAATGAAAGCAAAGTCAGAAAAAAAGAAGAAAAAGAACAACAAAAGCAACAAGAGCAATAACAACAACAGAAAAAGGCAAATATACTACCAAAAGGGTCATTTATGGTGTGGATCTGCTGTCTCCTGTTTATACTATGGGTGTTAACATGTAGATCACAATTGACTAATCATAGGGAGATAGCCACTGACCCCTGTTTAGGTTCTGGCTAGAATGCCTGAGCTGAGCTCAATGAACTCCAACAGGTTTGAACTCAGCAAGAGTTCAGGGTCCTGTAGGTGCGACTGACTTCATAAACTCACCAATGGCTATAACCAACAGAATTTCTTCACTCTTCCAGTGTGTGCTTTTTCATTGCGGCAGATAAGGCAGACTCTCGCACCAAGGGCCTCCGTCTAAGTCCCAGCTCCACTACCTCAAATATTCAGTGTGTGCAGACAAATGGGTGGAGTCTGTGGGAGCTCTTTCTCCCATGCTGGTTATGCAGAAGCTTGGGACCAAGTGCCAGTGGGAACGTGAGCCAATCCCAGCCTAGAGGTTATTTTTTGTTTGTTTTTTTATTTTTTGAGATTTACTATGTAGGCCTCAAAGTCAATTTCCTCTTTCTTTAGCCCCTTGAGTATTGGTATTACAGCAGCATACCACTGTACCTGACTTAAATGATGACAGTGAGATAAAAAATATGATGATATTTAAATTTAAGATATTACAGTAAAAGACATGTTGATATTAATCTCCTTCAAGATTCTCTCCCTTTACTTTGAGCACCCTTGTGTCACTACCACTTTCTGAAGCAGTTCTGGATCTTTTTCACGTTGGTAAAAAATAGGATAAAAAATACAGTGAGTGCTATTGCTGAATAATAATTGTCTTTGTCCCCCTTATTTACCACATCTGTTATAATTTGATGTCTAGCTCTTCCTCAAAGTAAAAATGAGCAAGAAAAAGCAATGCTTTTGATTTGATTGAGGATACGGAGGCAACCACGACAGCCTGACAATGATGACAAAGAGTCTCAGAAAAGGGGGCTTCTAGAAACGCTCTGGAAAGTGTCGAGAAAGTGAAATGAGAGCGCTAGAGGTGAGTGGGAATATTTTGTGAGAGATTCATTGTAGGTCTCATCCTGCAAAAAAGTGAATGTATTCACCTTTTTTGTGTGTGTGTGTTTGTTTGTTTGTTTGTTTTTGCAGTACCAGGGATAGAATTTGGGTCCTTATGCTTCCAAGGTAGGCATGGTACCACTTGAGCTAAATCCCCAAGCCCTTATCCACTGTATTTTTTATCACATCATGTATTTTAAATTTAAATTTGTATTTATTAATGCTTATCATTAGTTAATATGAATTTAAATGTCTGAAATGTTTTCTGAAAATATTGTTACCATGGTATTTATATATCAAACATTTGAAAACTAACAATAAACCTGACAATAAGATTTTCTTACATAAAAACTAATAATTGGTTAGTAAGTAGATACATTTGTTTTCAAAATCTGATAAACCAGAATATTAAATTTTTTCAATAGGTTCAAATCTGTGAGTATATTACTTAGACATTGATGTTGAAAAACTAGGTTATTCTCTTCTATTAAGCTATTAAAAAAAGAATAAACTTGTAAGAATGTTTATTAATTTTGTGGCCTGTTTCTTCAACAGGTCTAAATCAAGCAAATTCAAGGCAGAATTTAAAAGGCAACACTAAATTTAGCAATCCAAAATAGTAAAAACAAAAACAAGCAAGCAAACAAAGAAAAAGACATACCCATTTCCTTTTCAAATAATAGCTTACTATAATTGCAACTAATTTCTCTGGTTGTGAAAATAACTAGCCTTCTTTTTAATGTGAAAAATCTGTAGATCTGGTTTTCTTTTTATGTCTTCTACACACTTTTAAAATTGAGTTGCAAAATAAACACCTTGACTCTGTCTTACTTTTTATCTTGCTCAGGTTTTTTATCAAAACATGGCTGTGAAACTTCGTAAACTTCTCAGGGTGTACTCTTCTACTTACAATGAAAACTCTAAGCATTCACTCTTTGCTTCTATCCTCTATTTAAAGAATCAACATTCATGTTTTATTATAAGAACTTTACATAAGACTAGACCTTCTGCAGTGTGCAGCCTAAAATATTCCTGAAATGGTTTAGGACACATCAGTTTCATTGATCTTCTTATAGAAATTAAAGTTTAAGTCAAATAAATGTTAAAATGACCCAGTTTTTCAAACTGAAAAGAGGGTATAATGTGAACACCCAACTTAAAGGAAAGCAAACATTTATTTATGTTCACATAGTAAGGTTTCATACCACTGTAGTTACAATAATAATAGAGTAAATCAGTAGATCATTAAAATAAGCTTGTTCTTCTCACATCCAAACTGGTAAGGCAGGCAGACATTGAGTTCTTAAAGTCTTCTCTATTTAACAAGGCACATATAGCTGGTTATGGTAAGAGTAATTGGATAATGCCCCCTTTCCAATTTCTTAATGATGTAATGATGACTTAACTCTTTTTAACATTTTCATTTTGGTAACCTGACATGTGAATTAGTTTAAAATGTTAGGATTTATTCTTATAAATGAACTGAAAATAGGTTTTACTTGTTGGAGCTGTAGATATTTTCAGAGGGTTAGAGAGCTATTGTTCTGATAGTGACAATGCATACTTCAATTATAGAATATCTAAACTGTTACACAATTTCAGTGCAGACACCTACACTGTAGAAGCAGTATCTGCTCTCTTAAATATCTAAGCACAGGATCTCAAACATTTATCTGATTTACAATTAACCATTCACACCTAAGATACCAACTGTGCATTTTTTATACTAGTATGTAAAAATAACTGTGTCAACCTGAGACATAAAGTCTTACCGTGTCTGAGTATATTTTAGGAACATTAAGTATTTGTGAGAACATCTGGTGATACTGAGTTTTTGCATTATATAAACTAATGTTGTTCATTTCAAGATTATCTGGATGCATGTCTTATATGTATGGCTTCTAAATGTTTGAGTGATAATGCAATAAAAGAAAATATTGAAGACATTTAGAAGCCAGATGGAGAACAAAAACTGACAAGAGGAAAACTAAACCACAGTCATAAGATAGAGTAAGGTCATTTCACACTACATGTTTAGTGAATTACCTGCTGTTTCCCACGGTCATTTCTCCCTGGCTGCTCTTTGATAAACATAATAATGTCTGGACATTCTGAGTTTCCTCATTTCTCTCTTTCTTTTTCCTTCTTTTTAGTATGAGAGGAAGTTTATAATGAAATCTTTTTTAGGATTTCATTCTTTAGAAGATAAGCTATAGGTTTGGGTGAATAGACATAAAATAATTTGGCAAAAAACTCACAATGTTGTGCCTTTGGAGTATATCACATGGATTTTAATGTTTATTATTTTGATTGTGCTTTAAATATGCTAAGGTAAAAAGAAAAATGTATGTCACTCTACATAATAGGTAGCAGCATGACTTATGAGTACACAGTAGAATAGCAACAGTAACTAGCTTGCAGAAAATAAAACAGTTTTTAAAAACTAAATGTACAAATTTGGGGAACACATTGTATAGGTCCTAATTTTCTGTTTGCCTTGGTAATTTTACATATGAATTATAAGCCATGAATGATTCTCAGACATACTTTCCATGTCCATTTCTGTTCTAACATTAGCCAAGTGCTTAACTCGACTATGAATTTTGTTTTAATAAAGGACTTGCCATATGAAGATTTACTCCTAACCTGTAATTAAACTTGGCTGCAGAATTACAGGGAGTCACAAGTTTAAATATTAATTTCTTAGGGGGACCAAATCTTGTAAGAATTAAAACGTAGCTAATTTCTAGCTTCCTTCTGTATCAGCTCAACCCATCCGCTGCCCAACCCCTTCAGCTGTTATAAAAGCAGAAATCGTTGACCATGTCTAGCACCTACAATATGTGAAACTGGCTCCTGCTGCCATTACAGCTGTCTTAGAAATCCCTTGTAGAATCATTAGCTGCGGGAAGAAGTGGAGTGACTCATCTAGGAATGTGACATATGGGTTGGAACTCTTCATCTTCCCTGTATTCATTCATTAAAGTTCTCATTTTCATCTCCATCCCTTCTTCATGACCATTTTTGTGTCTGGATACCCTCCCATTCCATCTAGATGGAAATATTGTACTGTATGAAGTTCGTACAGATAATCAAATTGTGAAATTAGTCTCTTTAAAAGTGTGCTTGTAAGACAAACTGAACTCCCACGTGTTAACATATCTCCTTTGCTAATTCGAGTATGTCTTAAATGGAATAACGTATCTGAAAACACTAACACACCGCTTGGTATACGATATGGCTCTTAAAAGTGTTAGTTTCCTTCTCTTGCTTTTATTTTGCCTACAAATTCTAGCAGAGTTTCCAGTGCATGGCAGAATGAATTGGCCTCCGCGTCTCCAAAGCTTTCCACTACGCTGCCATCTGCTTGGTGAGAAAGTGAAAGCTACGTACAGAAAGAAGCTTCTTGTAACCAACCAGGCATTTAGAAGCCAAAGGTATCAAAGTTCAGGTTTACAGGCAACTCCAATTTCTTGAAGTACTTTTCACCAGAATTAAGAAAACGGATAATGCAAGAAAGTGTACATTTTATACAGGTAAGTGCACTTGATTTATAAGATGTCCTCCATCTTACATTTCCTGCTTATACAGGTTTAAATGCAATTGCTTTTTAGAAGCAGTGCAGATAAAAGTACCCGCGGTGCTTTATTTTATTTTGTGGTCTGTCATCATCCTTACAGGAACTGTGCTAAAGTGAGACTAGTTGTTGAAGATTCAAGCAATTTTTATGGGGAAAAATTTTAGAGAGGTCAGTCATTGGTTACCAATTCTTTTGTAGAAATATGCTTTCTTAATTTTAATGCTATCTAAAATTCTAGTATCAGGAAACACTGTGGTTGAGAAAGCATATATATGAAACTACTTTTGTAGTGTAATCTTTGATGTTATATTCAGATTTAAATTTTAAACATAAAAATATGGACTTAATGATTTATCTTATTGATGTGAAAAACTTGATTTCAATTCCATGTGAGATACTAAGGGCCTCGTGGGTTCACAGTACTCTTGCTAAGTGTTAGGGACATAAAGCAAAAGAAAAGAAACATCTCTATGCTAATGAAGTTCACATGCTCCCAAAGGAAGGCAGACAATAAAACTAACAACTAAGAAAACCGTGCTGGTGAGAAGAGCCAGCAAGTAAGGGGAAGGTGTCTGCAGTGTTAAATTACCAGTTACTGTATTAAATAAGGTTGTCAGACTAAAGCTCCCTGAGAGTTATGACGTGAACAATTATTTGAAGGTGATGAAGAAGCGAAGCAGATATCCAGATGCAGACAGATGTAAAGCAGTGGGAATAGCTAGAATAATGGCCCAAAGATACGCGGCCTCCTGGTGTCTGTTAGCAAGATTCAGCCAAAGGAACAGTGCGGCGGGATCATGTGTGGGAGGGGGAGGGCAGAAGAGAGACCAGCCAGGCCGAGGAGGTTAGGCAGAGAGCGGGTCACCTAAGACCAAGCACGTTTTTACTGCAGCTCTGAGCGAGTGAGGAAGGGAAGTGCACAACTTTCTGAACAGAGGAGCCCAACAGTCTGTGCTTTTGAACAGAATGCAGAATTGACTGTAAGGGGACAAAGGGAGAAGATCAGAGCTCAATTCTGAAGTTTCACAGTAGTTTGAGTAAGAACTGCCAGAAGTAGACAGCCGTGGCTGTGAAAACGGTGTGACTAGGGACGTTATATCAACGTACTGAAGGCAGGTTTAAGAGGAGTTCTGGGGAGATGATGAAGACTGACAATGAAGTACTAACATACTGTTAATATTAGCTAATACCTGATAATTACGAATTCACATGGAAAATTGTACATATAAATCAAGGAAATAGTTCATTTCTGAATCAGTTCAACCTCTACGACAAGTTGAAAACTACTTTTTTTGCACTAACTCCCTCTTACTAGTATACAGTCACTAGCTATGTAGCATTAAATTAATGAAATGTTGCAGTAAAGTGTGATAGAAAGTCAAAGATGTGACTCAGTGGTAAAACTTGTCGTGTGTATTGTATGGAGTATTTAATGAGTAGTTGTTCAGGTAAGGGAGGAAGTCACTAATCCATTTCATTGAATAAACTGGCTTCTTGTGCAACTATGGAAATTGTATATAATGTTATATTTTTGTGACTGGCCCTTATTTTACTGAAAAGTGCTTTATAAAGTGTCATCTTTTTTTTTTTTTTTTTTTTTTTTTTGAGACAGGGTCTCGCTTTGTAGTTCAGACTGGCTCTGAGCTCACTATGTAGCCCAGGCAAGCCTCGAACTCAGCAATCCTCCTGTCTCTGCCTCCCGAGTGCTGGGATTACAGGTGTGAGCCACCATGCCCGACGGTTAAAGTGTCATCTTTTAATGCTAAAAAATTTCATCATATTGGAATAATATGCAAAACTGATCATAGCTTAGCAAAGCATTTTGATATACAATTAAAACTCAAATAAAGGTTCAGAATATTAGTTTTTTCATGCAAAAGAAAATTCCTTACAATTAACATTATATTATAGTGATAAGCAAAATGATTACAGACTAAACAGGCTTGGTTATTTTAAAAGAATATAGTCATTAGCATAAAATGATTTGTGTTGCAATTTTACTTCACTTGGGAAAAAGTGATTCCCTTCCACATTTAGAAAATATACTGAAGAATATAGGTAAGAAAGCCAGGTTCTAATGGATGTACTTATTATTGTCTATCATGATTTTAAAATTATTATTAGACTTTGGTAAGATGTGCAATTAAAAGGGAAATAGACATTTATAAATAAACATATTCCATTTTATAATATTTGAAATTCAATAAGCATTGATTAGAAATATAATTTGGAAAATTATATTAAAAGCTTACACAGCTTTGCTAGTAGTTAATGCTTTAGAGACAAGATGGCCCAACTCAATTAGCCAAGTCCTGAGGCAGCATGAAAATGCTGAAATAATGGGATTCTCGGAGCTCACCAACTCAGAACTCTTCACAGCTTATTGTGATTATTTAAATTGTAATTCCACCCTCAATAGGGAAGGGGGTGCGAATAATGGAAAGAAAAAATTTGAAGGTGAAAAGGAAAAAAATGGAAACAAATCTTATGTATATGGGGGAGGAGGGGCTAAAAGGAGGGCAGGGGAATGGGAAAAAATAAAAATCAAGATGTATCAGGGACAAATTCTCAATGAGGAATGTGAGCACACTGTATTCCTAAAGTGTTCAAATAAACTCAAAATAATTTCACTTCACATATCCTGCAATTTACAAAACAGTTGTGTATGTTTAGTTCTCATGTGCTCATCACTAAATAAATCCATGGTGCTAAATTTTACTGGATTATCATAAGTTTTATAAGGATAGCACTTAAAAGAGCAAAGCTCTGTCACACATGACTCATGCCATGAATATGAATTTGTATTTTTATATTTCTCTTTTAGGTCACTATCTCTCACGCTGCTATACAGACATCTGACGAGCATGGGAAAAAGCATTAGAATCACTTGCACACGTACAAAAATACGCACCGCCAGCAAGAAGAGTTTCTGAATATGAGTCCCAGGACCAGCTTTTGCACCAAGCTCCTAACATGAAGTCTGGGAACAAAATTTTGAGAACTAAGTAACTATATAGCGGGGGACACCAATAACTTTCTGTTCATTATGTGTATACGGATCACAGAAATTGAGGTGTTGACCCCCAAATCAGTCAGTAACACAATCTGTTACCCACACCTCTGTGTCTCCAAGTCTATTTATGCGCAGAACTCTGGCAGCAATGCTTGACAGTGGCTGAGCTCACAAAATGAGGGATGTGTTCCTTTCTGATATATTGGTTTTGTTTGACGCAATTGGAGTTTTTCTTTTTCTCATATTTAATTGTTAGTCAAAAATAAAGTTGTAAAAACTGAAGGTTTCGCTAGAAATCCTGAATTTGGGCTTGATCTTGTCTCACTAGACCAGTATGCTTCCTCTGAGGAGATGAAGATGAAGATCCTGTTCTCTTCACAGAAGTAATTCCCTCTCAGGTCCCCAGGGAACACACAACTCCATAATGGTTTCAAAATTAATCAGTTAGTTGTTCAGGAATTTGTTAAACAAATTGGGCAGTTACGCAGAGGCATGTCCAAGGTATCATCTTTAAGACTTAATTTTGGTCCTTAAATACTAGATTTCAACAAAGAACATACGGCAGTATGATTAGATTCATGACTTGAGCTTTGATTCTTGTCTCTGTATAAGTAACTTTGTCTATTCAGACTCGACACTTTAATTTCGTACAACTCGAAATGGCAAATTAACATTATCGGGGAGTTTCAGGATTCACTGAGAAAATGAATGCAAAGAACATAATATAGGTCACAGAATGATGTAAATTAAACATAGGTTTTCATGTGACATAGACATGCATACACTCTCACTAAAAACGTATATATATATATATATATATATATTTATACTGCAGGTGTTTTCTGTATTGTATATCTAAATATACCTATATATAATGTATACTCCTAAGAAAGTATTATAAAATAAGTGATATTGAACATGGATATTTGAAAAACTATGCTATTACTTAATGTTCTTTTTAATGTTTAGGAAGAGCATAATAATGACACATGGAAATCCAAAACAAGTGTGCTATGTAAGTCTGCTTCTAGCAATGATTTTTTAAAATCTTATACTATAAAATGTAAATGTTTCTGGGGATCCAAAACATTATTTTAGAGCTGTACTTTTCTGGTGTACATGCTATAATAGTCAGATACACACTTTTTATTAATTTCTTTTTAAGTCTAAACCCACAAAGTTATTCTAATTAAGGAATACATCCATGTTTGGGTGAAGGGATATTTTAAAGTGGCTACCTGGCTCTCCTTATATCAAAGACTGAATCAAAGAGGCATATTAGTAAGTGTACTATTTCAAATGCACCTTTAAAATTTAGGGTCTATGTTCATCAGGTTATTGGATTAAATCAGAATAAAACATCTGTTTAGATTTAGTGAATGAAATAGTCTTTAAGATAAGTCTTCCATAAAAAGCCTATGGAAACTTTTAATCATTACATTACAGAATTCCAAGAATGTGACAGGCATTTTGTCACCCACCATGAGTATGTGTTTTAGTAGTTCTTTTAATAAATATATTAAGCAACACCATATAGGGCTTATGTAGAGCCACAGATTACAAGTTGGTCATTTTACACTGTCTATAATTTAAAGACTTGACTCAATATTTTACTGACACAGTATCCAAAGGGGAAAATCAAACACAAAATGTGATGTAAAACAGAATTTCACTAACTGCAGTTATTTCTTCTGCCCAACCATTGTCAGTTCACTGAGTATATATTTAAGCCCTTTAGCAAGTTTCTTTCTTTTTGCCTTTCTAGCCAAAAAAAAAAGTAGAAAAAGCAATCAGTTTAATGGCCATACTCTAAAATCTGGGAATAAACACACTATTATTCCTTATTAACTTGGCCTTTCGTGTACTTCCTGAAGCTTACATACTGGCACTCTGTGTGTTAAAATGTTTTCAAAAATGTTTAGGACTCTTGTCATTCTTCTCCAAATATTTTCTTCTTTTCTCTCATTACTCAATATTTTCTCATCCTCAACTTACACGTCAGTTCAAAAAAATCAATGATATCAATGATACAGAATATAAAGTTTTAGGAAATGTGCAAAGTGTGCATGTTTGTTGTATTCTTACACACACACACAAACACACACACATACACACATAATGTGTACTCATTTCAACACACAACATAGCATTTTTTCCTGGCCTACTACAATAAAGATCAAGATTTTGGAAAGGTAGCTGTTAGACAATTTTGTTTATATTTTCCTGAGATTTTTTTCTAAAGTTTAAAAGCCCATCTGTATTTAAAAGTCTACCTACAAGATAAGGAGATCAAAAATTAAGGATTTCTACCCCTAACCGATCACACTGGCTTTCAGACAGTGCTGCTCTTTAGCATCTTTCAGTTTGATATCATTTTTGGATGTAGCTAAATGCCAGATACCCTGATAAACATATATTCTACCAGCTGGATCTCCATCTGCTCAACTAAACATTTTCACACCAAATCTGTATAAAAAGCTATGTTTTCAAAAAGAGTTATCTACAACTGAAATATTAAAATCTTAACTCCAGGAGCCTTTCCACTTACATATTTCACATGTACTTAGTTATGAATACAAAACTATCTCCAAGTATTATCAGTAGTCCACTTTAGGTTGACAAAAGTAATTTTAAGCCATGCCTAAAGGGGCAATTTTGCTCGCAGGACTTTTTTGTTTGTTGTTGTGGTTGTTGTTTTTGTTTTTTGGTTTTTTGGTGGTACCAGGGATCAAACTTGGGCCCTGTGTGTTCAAGGTTGGTGCGGTACCACTTGAGCTAAATTCCCAGCAGGGGAATTTTAAACCCAAGAAATATTAGTAAGATTCTTCACCTAAAACATGAGTATAACTATTATTTTTGATGTCTTTTCTGTGTAAAATTCTAAAAGATTATTAATGAACAGATGATTATTTAAACTATTTATTGTATCAGAGAGCTACCTTTGTTTACATATGGATATATTTCATTAAGATGGTTACAATTTAATCCTTATAGTATGTGTTTGAATCTATTCAGCTAGATCCTAAGTGTGCAGACTCAAGATTTTTAAAGACAAATTTCAAGTAGATTTCTTTAAGTTTACACCTGAAAACCAAATTTAATTAAAGTAGTGTGAGAGAAAGTTGCATACACCTCAGTAGCTATTAGATTGTCTTGGTTGGGAAAAAGAAATCTCCAAGTCATTATTAGATTCCGGGAAGCCCAAGAGCACATTAAGAGGAGGACTGCTAATGAGGCAGGTATGGGCACATACAGGGAAAATGTAAACACAATCCAGAAAACTGGCTCTCGCCAAGTATATGTATACTACCTCTTAATAAAATACTGGGGACCATATTTTTAAAAACATGTGTATAAGGATGTTGGGTCAAGGGTGGGGTGCATTCTTCCAGACTGGAGAAACATGGCCAATAAAAAAAGAAAGTAACTGTGACTTCAAGATACACATCTTCATTTCTTGTAACCCAGATAAGCAAGCACAAAGCATTCAGGTCTCTGTATTTTCTCATGAACCGTGACCTTCACTGGAAAGCAGAGGAAAATATTTCTGTGGGCTCATTCATGGCAAAAGCAGAAATAAAAATGTTTCCTATTTTAAAAGGAAGAAGGCACATGTGCAGGCCTTTGATCTAAAGAGTTTCTATTCACTATTCAGTTCTCTTCTCATGCACAATAACTCTGCAAAAAACCCATACTTTCTAGTGAACATATCTTTTCTGAGACTGAGGTTTTACAGGGTGAAAGCTAGGATGCATGGGAATAGACTGAAACATGAAACAGACTCAGGTTTGCTTCAATCCTCTCTCTACCTTACAAGAAGAAACACCTTTTAGCTCTATCTCTATGTTCTCCTAGGGACAAACAAACAAATCCAACTCAAAATGCAAATATACACTTATGATGTAATTTCTTCTAAGACTTTCCTAGCTGAAAAACTACAGAATTTCCAGGAATGTTATTCATAAGGAGAAATAACATATTCATATGGAGAAATACTTGTTATACAATACAGATCAGTATTAATTCTAATTCAAAGATTAATGAAATTTTAATTTTTTTTCTTCTTTCCTCCACTACCAGGAACAGAACTCAGGACCTTGTGCTTGCTGGGCAGATGTGGTACCACTAAGCTACATCCCTGGCCCCAGGTTGGTTTTTATATTATAGAAATTTCAATGTTACTACATTTTACTCTACTTTAAGTATTCACAATTATTTAAGAAAAATAACATCATCTTATTCTTTAAGAAAACAAATGTCAGGCTTATTAAATTGCATGAACATAGTCAAAACTAGTAATGGGTAATTGAACCAAAAAATACTAGGATAAGTTGATTAAAATTTCCCGAACTTACAAACTTTGGTTTAAATGCCCAACCATGGCACACATTTACTAACTATATTGCTTCCCACTCACTATATATGCTTCCATTTTGTCAAAATATACCTACTTAAAGTACACAGGTAAAAATAAAACTTAGAGAATCAAAACATATTCCAACAAAATGGAACTATCAGTTTTGCAGAAAAAAATATTCTGGACCTACTGATACACTTCCTATTTACTCAGACGCAGCTTCAAGAAGTGACTATATCTAAATAGCTGAAAAATAAAACTTTGAATTGCAAAAGTATCAATGAAGAAAACTTGCTTGATTGAAGCATCTGCCAAGAAAGGAGCTATCACCAAACACACAAAATTAAATACTTATCTGTTTTCTTCACTGGCTCAAGATAGATGGAGAGCTGATGTCTACACTTAGTAACAAATGACACAACATCCTCTCAATGCCATTAATGAGACAATCAAGATTCAAGAATGATGACTGTAGGTTTATAAAAGCCTGATGACTCAAGCATATATTACTTATGTGGCAGATAACTCTAGTCATAGGTTAAAGTCAGGTAATAAAAAAGTTCAGAAGAACACTTGAGAAAAATGTCCTCCTATCAGTGGAAGCAAAAGGAGAAAGATGGCAGCTATCTGCTAGCCTCTAGTTTGCCTAAATGGTGTGTTCCCCTTGGTCGCTGAATCCCCATGCCCTAAGTAAACTGTCTGGCATAATGTAACACAGAACCTTATTGTGAACATAATATTGCACAAGATATCATTTTAAATATGCGAGCGATTTTTAAATAAATGCTGTATGGATATACATACACATGTGGACAGTTTCTCGTGATTGTTAAATATCTAACAGGAAAACTAGAAGTAGTATAGAAAAGATTCACTAATGGGCTCTAAAATCATCCAACTGTGAGGATTTTGAGAAACTCACTGAAAATTAAAAATGGAAGAAAAAGATGAGAAATAATAATAGTCAATTATACTATATCATACTTTTTTTTTGAGGCATTGAAGATTGAACTAGAGCCCTTGTGCTTCCAAGGTAGGTGCAGTGCCACTGAGTGAGATCTCTGGTCCCACTATTTCATACTTTTAAAAGTACAATAGAGCACAAGATACCAACGACACTACTTACAAAGAATAAGCAGATAATAAAACTTTCTTTTCAATGAACTAAGATAGACTAGTAGCATAAATGAAAATAATTAGCATCTATTAACATATTTCTGAAAGAGTAGAATCAGAAGTTTGGAGAACTATTTGACCTTCCACCTATTTCCAATTCATCTGTCTTCTATTTCCCTCTTACCAAGAGAGGAGCAGAGACAGAGAGAGACAGGGAGAGTTCTCATATGAGAGACATCTAAGCTTGTGTTTCTGATTTATTTTACTCAACACTATGTTCTCAAATTGTATCCATTTATTAATCTCTCAATATATCTGATTTGTTTATTGAATCTGTAGAATGAGACTATTCTCTTTTTCTTCTCCATCACTTTAGTGAATTTCCTGCTAAAGCAGAATACCAAGAGGACCTAGGATGTCATCATAATGCATCACATTCTTACACTAAAACTCCTCAGAGAATCTGCTCTCTGAACATAGGAGTCTTTCTTACAAAATACTTCTTCTCCAGTAGCTCATGTCAGGCACTCACTATTTACTGAGTAAATCAGTAAATGGGAAAAAAAACAAAAGCAAGGCAAATTATAATTAAATTTACTCGGTATATTCAGTATTTTTAAATGTAAAGTTGTAGAGGGTTTGGAAGGTTGGCATGTTTTTAATTTCTTTTCATGTTACAGTATGTTCAGAGTACATAATGAGTACATACATCATGAAGAGTTGATATATGTACATAGCACTTTTTTTTTTTTTTTTTGAGACAGGGTCTCGCTTTGTAGTTCAGGCTGGCCCTCAGCTCACTATGTAGCCCAGGCAAGCCTCAAACTCAGCAATCCTCCTGCCTCTGCCTCCTGAGTGCTAGTATTACAGGCATGAGCCACCACGCCCAGCACTGTGGCATGTGGTATTGATTGCTGGTGGGCATGAGTCACCACGCCCAGCATTGTATGTGGTTACCGGGGATCAAACTCAGGACCTTGAGCTTGCAAGGCAGGCGCCAGAACCACTGAGCTAAATCTCCGGCCCAGAACTTTTTAATTCTTATTTTGCCTTTCCCTCCTCTTCCCATATCCTGTTGCTATTATACCTTTCTTGGTTTCCTCCATCTTAGTCAAGTCCAGTCTTGCAACTGGTGTTCACATGATACAATCACAAAGTGCTTGTTTCTCGTCTCTTCAAAGCATATCTGTCTGCATTACTGTGACCCTTGCTGTCTAGAACTAGGTACAATACTCCCATAAGAAGTGACAGGTGTTGCCGGGCATGGTGGCTCACGCCTGTAATCCCAGCACTTGGGAGGCAGAGACAGGAGGATTGCTGAGTTCGAGGCTTTCCTGGGCTACATAGTGAGCTGAGGGCCAGCCTGAACTACAAAGCAAGACCCTGTCTCAAAAAAAAATAAATAAATAAATAAATGACAATTGTGGAACAGAGCTAGATCAGCCAACCTTAGTCCACAGATTAAGGCATAATTACACATCAACTGTTCTCATGCCTACAAGACTCATACTGAGTTGATTATATCTCAAATTCCATTCTCATTCCTCACCTTGCAAGATTATAAACAGCATTTTTACACAAATCACAGATTTCCTTCTTGAAATATTTTCTTTGCTTTGAGAACATCAAACTCTGTATTTCTCACTTGTCTTGCTATTCTGTTACATTTTTGGAGTGTTATTCATCACCTAGCACTCTGGTACTTGTGCTTTAACCCTCTTTTGATTCTATTTATATGTATACTATTGATAGTTCATTTTGTTTTATGATGTACATTTTCATGTTCATGGGGATCTATTTATGATACAGGAACTCTACTCATTTGTTTTTTGACTCTATATCCTGAATATATGTAAAACTGGTAACTTCTAAACATTTCATGGCTGCCATCTGGTGAAAACCAATTTAACCTCTGTTCTAGATTATTCCAATCACTTCCCAAACAAATACTTTGCTTTTAACCTTCAGTTACCTCAGACCCATTCTCAAACCAGCAGCCCAGTACACTGCTAACATGTCAGACTTTCCAGTGGCTTCCCACCCCATCTAAAGCCATGAGACACTGTTACCTGTAAGATGTAACACAGTAGCTTCTGCACATTGCTAACATCTTGCCATCTCTACTCTGACGCTTTTGCCTCTGCACACTAATACCTTCTTTTTACTAGTCCTGCTCACCACCCTTTTCCCCTGAACCTCCAGGGACCTCTCTCCTTGTCTGGGGCACATGTTCTTATCTTGGCTTTGCTGTCATATCTCACACAGACCTTTATTCAAATGTCATCTTCTCAGAGAAGCCTTTGCTAACAACCTTAAAAAACTGTAGCCCCTCTGACAGTTTTGATGCTCTTCATGAGTTGCAAACATCATCTAATTTATATATATTTTTTGCTACTTAGTAGTTTTTTCCCATTCTACCTCATTTAATTCTTAGTAGAAAGTTCTGAAAGACAAAGATTTCTTTGTCCTTTGCTCTTCCTTAGTACGTACAGTAATCTAAGAAACATAAAATGCTGAATAAATATTTTTGAACTATACAAAAATGAACAAAAGCTTTGAGGGAAAATACTTCACAGATGAATTTCCAAGTGTGAGCCATTCAGGAATCCACCATGTTCTAAAACATACTGTAAGTCACACTTCAATGTCTCTCACTTTTCTCCACTCAAAATGGAAATGGGCTGGTCTCACATGATTTTATTATACTTGGGTAGCAAGATTTGCCCTAGACATTGATTCTGGAGTTCTAAAAACTTCAAAACATACAAGAGATACTAATTAATTTGATTAACAATATATGAACACTGAAGAATCCCTACTGAAGTCCTCCATAATCAATGTACCTCTTCGGAGTACATAACTTAATAATAAGAAGAAAGATTTGCCAGCCAAGACAGAACTAAAAGACAGAATGTTTTTTTTAAAAGACTGTGATCAACAAAGTAATATTAAAGCATGAAATCAAAAAAAGCAAAAGTTTCGAGATTTCTAATTCAAAGTTAATACATTTTTAAAAAGAAGGAAAGTAAAGGTCAAGTTCAGGTCACTTGGTATGGAATATATTCACCAAAACTACACTATAAAATTCCATCTTTACATTTCACTATTAAAACAATACTACTGTACGGTGTAAGTTTCACCATATTAACACACATACAAATAACTCCTTATGGAAGTTAAATGAATAAATTAATGTGATATTTTTAACTTTTCACTGTTTCCTTAGGGATTTTAGGCTATAGTTAGATTAATGAATATGTCCCCTTTTTCAGATCTGTACTGCAAAGGCATTAGTAATACACACCTAACTTAAGAAACAACAGAATCTGGCCTACAACTTCTGATTGACACACTGGTTACTAAACATTTTTAAAGAACTACTGAACATTCCAATTGCCAATTGTCACCAGTTTTTACTTCAAACACAAAAGTTTGAAAGGTTTTGTCAATTAACATCTAAGCCAGACTACAAGGAATATTAATGAAAATATGGAAATAAACTTGTCATTTTTAGATATGCTAACACAGCAACAGCATATGGTCCAAGAACCTTTCCAAGAATTTTACTCCACTCCTAATAAAAAATGGTACTGCTATACCAAGAACTATCAATCTTGACATATTTTATTTTTCAAATACTTTTCCAAAATAGCTACTCTTTGTAGATGTGTGAAAATAAGGGAAGTCCTAAAAAATGCATGCTATCAATTAAAAAGTATGATGGAATTTAAATAAGCTCAGCAACTTTATGAATTTCCTCAAGTACTCTGGTCATCTTAGTGAATGATTTCCATAGTGTTCTATATAAAGACTTTTGTTCTATACCTTCCCTGCTTTATACAATGAAAATGTGCAGGTAGCAAGTAAAACCAGGTCTTTGACTGTAAGGGCCCATCAACACTACACTGAACAACTCCAAAGACTCACACTAGGAGTAAAAGATAATGAGCACCAATACAAATGAGAAATTACTAGAATTTTAATTCTCATTTAAAGGACAAGTAGATTATTGGATTTTGCTAGCTAGAAGGAAAACAGTTTTTTGAGGGAATGAAAAATAGGTCACCATTGATGGAATGAGGTAAAGAGGTGTTTTAGGGAAATTAGAAAAAAAATTATACAATGTTAAACATTATTATTTCAGGAGTAATGTATAAAAGAGCAACCATGAAATGAAGGTGGTACTCTAACCAGGGCAGTAACATTTTCTCTAAGGGCAAAGTAATTATTTATTGCTCCACCATATCAGATTGTCTACAGGGTGAGAGGTGTGTCACAGTTGTCAAGCACTTAATGACTGACTCCATACTTGGGACTGATTTTAGGACACTGTTGTACGGAAAACACACTCATCTGATCATGACACTGATAATTTCTTAAGCAATTTTTTTTTTTTTGAGACAGAGTCTCGCTTTGTAGTTCAGGCTGGCCCTGAGCTCACTGTGTAGCCCAGGCAAGCCTCAAACTCAGCAATCCTCCTGTCTCTGCCACTCGAGTGCTGGAATGACAGGTGTGAGCCACCATGCCCAGCTCTTAAGCAAATTTTAATCAGATTTCTCTCTTCAAATTCAAAACAAAAAGCACATACATACTTCACTGTATGTCAATACTTCATTAAAGCAGCGAGATACTGAAGAAAGGCACTGAAGATGCTGAGACATTAAGTTAGCAATTTGGGAAAGTAAGAAATCTGAAACAGCAGAGATGTAATTTGGACAAACCGCACCAACTGAAACCACACAGACACGGAACACCACTGTAAAGCACTAAATCAAGAGAACCTAATAAGTTTCTTCTAATTTTCCTTTCTGCCCAAAGAGTCATATTATTATAATAAAAGCATATTTTCTAAGGTTTAGATTGGTATCCTTCTAGCTAATTCTACTGGTCTTTTCTCAGTTTTTGTTTTTTTTCATTTCTAAACCTTTCCAACTCTTAACCACATGTGTTCTAGTTACAGTAGATTATAGTTTTATCAGATAACACATAAAGCACATAACATATTTGGGATATTCTGAAGGACCTTTAAATCAAATTAGGTATTTTTCTTACATGACTACAGTAAATGATTCTTTTTATGATATATACTAAATTTATGTCATGTACTGAGATAAACCTCTATCAAAATATCATTGAGAGTTAAAGAAATAAAAATAACTGAAGATAAAGACTGATTTCACTGGGAATGTGTAAAATTAATGCAAAATTACTTTCTTATCAATACTTCCTTGAACGTAATTTGCTATGTATGTGGCAAACAGAAACTCACATAATTTCCTATTCAGTTTGTCAATTATTCCTCCAAAAGACAGGCATTTTGTGTTTTTCAGTGGTTACTGTAAACAAGAATGTTATTTTATCTGAGTGAACAGGCTTTCATTACAGAACTAGCCTTACAGCAAACACAGACAACACTGTGTCACATGACCTCACTGGGCATACTTTGATGGAAATAATACATCGATTCATTTTCTCATTAATATATGTTAAGTGAATATTTTACAGCTGCCCAGGTAGGCACCTGATTTTTGAAAGTAACTTTTACTAAAATCATTTGTTTAAGATTATTCTCACACAATTCAACCCTAAGTATGTTTACAGGGAAAGCCAACTGCTTCGTAAACTTCCAGTAAGACCAAGTATTTTAGGGTGCAGTTCACTGGACCTGGCTGGAGCCAAGGAATAGAACTGCATCAAAGAAACAAAAAGAAATTAATGTAAATATTGAGAAAATTAACAAATTAATAATCTTATAACAATATAAATACAATAACAGATATGATAATTCATCCTATGTTGACACTGGCAAAGTGTATTTCTGGTAACTGTGGCAATGATGATACAAATAACACCGTGTAGAAAATGAAGAGTTAACTATAGAACATGAGGGTTTTTTTTTTCTTTTTTTCAGACAGGGTCTCTCGTAGTTCAGGCTGGCTCTGAGTTCACTATGTAGCCCAGGCAAACCTCGAACCCAGTAATCCTCCTATCTCTGCCTCCTGAGTGCTGGGATTACAGGCGTGAGCTATATGTGGTATCGACTGCTAGTGGGCGTGAGTCACCACACCCAGCATTGTATGTGGTTACCGGCAATTGAACTCAGGACCATGTGCTTGCATTTCAGAAAAGAACCTAAATTACTAATACAGTAAAAATATTTGTAATTTTTTTTTTTGAGACAGGGTCTCACTTTGTAGTTCAGGCTGGCCCTGAGCTCACTCTTAGCCCAGACAAGCCTCAAACTCAGCAATCCTCCTGCTTCTGCCTCCCAAGTGCTGGGATTACAGGCATGAGTCACCACACCCGGCTGTAATATTTTTAATTTCACATTTTCAAATAAACTGATATAATCAGCAATGTGATGTAGTGGTGATTTAAAGCAAAGAGAAAAAAGTTATAATCCAACATGGGCAATGTACCTAAAAGTACACTTTGATTTATTAAAATTATCTTACACCTTAATCTGGTTGTTAATTGAGATGTATGAAAAATTACCTATGGAAGGACCCATTAAATAAATGAATCTGATGCTGGGAACAAAGAGTAACAATGAAGGGAAAGGGAAACAGGGTTGAGAAGCATTATACACATGTTAATGATTTCACATAGTGAATGCCTTGCAAATATGCACTAATAAAAATGTTAAGGAGTTGAGGATTTAGTTCAAGTGGTACCACGCCTATCATGGCAGCACAAAGGCCCAAGTTCAATCTCCAGTACCACCAAAAAAAAAAAAAAAAGAAGAAAAAAAACTGTTAAAAAGAGAAATTTGGATCAAAATAATGTAAATTAATTTTATATTTATATAATTTCCTATTTTAAAAATAATTAGACTATGTATAGACTATTTACAATTTGAAACAGTATCAAATTATTAGAAAGGAGAAACTACCATATAAGAATGAAAAAGTCCAGAGAAGTATGCTAAAATGTTATTTTTGCTACTCTGTATAGAAATCTACATTTTAGTGACTTTTCTATGCATTATAAAAAGGATATTCTGAACTGAATCACAAATATCAAGGTTAAAAGTGTGATACAAATCCATTTCATTCCCAGGCAGCCATGGATATATTTGCATATTTCACCTTTACATTTAATCCCAAACTAGTATAGAATATGATGTGAACACATATTTTAAAATGTTTTGGCATAAGTATGATCACATGTTTATTAGATTGATTTTCATCCCCAAAATAGGACAACACAACTATGAAAATCAAGCACAGCAAAAAATAAATACTATGGAGAACAGGAAATAGGTTACTGTGCCTGTTTGATCTCATGGGGAATCTCATTGAGTCACTTTTGAGACCTTGTCACTTTGGGAAATTTCCTTAACTTCTTACATTCTGAATATTAACATATTTCTCACAAAACTGTTGTAAATTTGACTTCTAGGAAATTAACAATGTGTTAACAGGCAGGAGTGAATCCTTCAATACTCTCTACAAACTCTAGTCTTGATTTTTCTGCCTTTAAAAATGTATGTGGATATCTAAGAAACACTGTAAAAATTCTTCTTCTGTTTTCAGTACTAGAATGAAATGAGACTTTAATGTAAAACACACATGAACAATATGTGTTGTATCATCTGTCTAGGGTTGTAACATAAGCTCTTTGCTCTGACCAAGAATGAGACATGAATTCTGTTTCACATTTTACAATTTCATTGGTATTTACATTATAACTCTAAACGATCTGCTAAAATTCTGGGTGTCATTAAAGACAGAAGACATTACTCTCTAAAGAAGAAGTGACATAATTACATTTTTTTAAATGACCTATATTTTGTAATGGAGACCACCAGAAAGCACTTTTCTTTTTTGTGGTACCAGAGATAGAACTCAGGACCTTGCCCTTGCAAAGCAGGCGCTGCAACCACTGAACTAAATCCCCAGCCAGAAGTGATATTGACTTGTGAGACAATAAGGACCAGAAAGACAAACCTACTGGATCTATGAAGTTATATTTGGCAACACTACAATAAACAATATTTACAACACCATGACAATCAATATTTATAATAATAAATATTTAAAATGTTTAATTCCATGCCTATCTATAAAAATTAAAATGGAACTATAAACTATATTGCTTGAATACTTATACAGTTTTTTTCCAAAATACTGTTGACTATTATTGAGTAGTGATGCATAACTGTAAATTATTCATATTTATGTAAATTAAATGCATAACTAAATTATTTTCGTTCATATTGGATGAAAATTTAAACAGAGATAGAAACACTTTTTTCTATTTAGCAATGAGGCAGAGAATATTATAATTTAAAGCACACACAATGAGACTACTTACACAACTCTTCACTGTTCATAAAGGTGATATGTATACATCTTTCCTGCTTTAAATTAGAAAACACAGACAAATATCTATGCTAGGTGTGCAGTACAAATTGCATGTGTAATCACAATTTATATATGTTGAAAACCTGTTGAAACTAGTATTTTAAAAGGAAAAAAAAATAGTCTTTGTTGGAGGAACATTCAGTATAGTGAGCCTCTTCACAGGAAGGACCCTCAATAACAGAGGAGTGTAGCCCTGTTTTGTTTTCAGACCCACAGTTCAAAGTCCCACTTTTCTCCCCCCAGGAGAGAGATCCTTAAGGATAAAGTTGCTCAGTAATGTCCAAGACTGCCAGTGATCAAAAGTGAGGTTCTGGTGGGTGACTGCACACCTTTCAAAGGTCAAAATCGCAAGATCTTTTGGTGAGTGAAGGTATTTACACAGTGATGGAACAAGACTGTAACAAAGTCTTTGTCTTTACACTTGGGAATATAGATGAGAAATCAGAGGTACTTTTCTGTGAGTAGTTCCTTGACTAATTCTTTCCACAGAAAAAGCTACTTTCACAAGTATTAAATCAGTTTGCACACTCTGCTACATTTCATTCAAGAAAACAAATTTTTTAAATGTTGAAGGGAATAAAATCTATTTTCTGAGCATTTCAACTACTTTAAGAAAACTTATTCAGATTTATATAAATGTATGCAGTAGATAACAAGAGATTTCACTTGTAGAATGCTGGCAGCAAAGAAAATATTCCAATATTTTTCATATCAAATGGCAGAATATTGCAGACAAGTGTGTTGTTATTCTCATTACTGATTCAAAAATGCAGCTCTCAAGTTGGATGCACTTCAGAAAAGAGTAAATAGCATAAGACAGAAAGGGCAGCAGCATCCTGGACACAGGAATCAAATTCTCAAGGGGAGGCCTGCTCTTTGCTCACCATGTGGATGGTTCTTGTGAGACTGAAATAATGGGTTTCTACCGTAGTAGCATGTTTTCTTCTGTGCATGTCGCTACTGTCAAACCCACAGAGAAAGGAACAGAGATGAGGGCAGAGAGGAAGGGATGGAGGGAAGAGGAAAAATGTAAGAAGGAAGGAGAAAGAGCTGGACTGGGAAGCGAAGGGAAATAACTAGTGAACCAGTATAAAAGCCAAGAGCAGGAAGCCTAACAAATTGCTGCAAAAAAATCACCACTAACAGCTCCTGGAAGCAGCAATGTAAAAGAGAAAAAAATATTTTCCAAGGAGAAAGAATTTTAGATCTGCTGCCTTCTCTTACATTATCCAGACCTGGAATGCATACAGATGACTACATTCGTCTACTTCCTCTGTTTTCTTGTTTTACACACCAAGCTTTCATGTGCTTGCTCTTTTTTTTTAAATTGAATTCTTTATTGGTACATGTTATATACACCTCACAATCACACTCAACATTGGGGAATTTGTACCACTATATGAAACGAGTTAATTCTCATTTTTACCCATACACCTACCCATCCACATCCCCCACCCCCTATATACATGTGCTTTTTTCTTCCCAAATCATATTTATTCTTTCCCCTTATTACTTGTCCCTACAACATTCCATTTGAATATTTCCTATTTCACAATATCTACCATACATTCTAGAACTCATTAACATCTACAGGCTCTCATACCAGACAAAAGATATGGTATTTTCACTGAAAATACCATCTGTGATCTATTCATTTCACTTATTAGTGTGTCCTCAAAGTGTATCCATTTGCACATAAGTGAATGAAACTTGTCATTCTTTATGGCAGAGTAATACTCCATTTTATGAAAAAAAAATCTTCTTTATCCAGTCTCCAGTTGATGGGCAATTTAATAGTTTGATATATTCTAAGCAAAGCATGTATGTAAATATATATTCAAAGACTGCTTTCCAGACAACAGAGTAAGAACTAGTAGAAAAGTAGAAACCAATCAAATATTTTAAATGAGAGAACAATTTTTAAGAGCCTAGTAATCTTGGACAGAAGTAGAAAAGGAAAGCTCATGATTCTGTCACATATCTGAATAATCAAATTTCAGCTTTCCCTTAATCAGTATTGCAATAAATCATATTTCTTTTATCTACTTTGACTTTTAAGTGGGCTTAATATCCAAATAATACATGTTCTCAAATATTTAAAGTTGTCTCTAAGCTGTTGACTATTTGGGGACATTAAATATTACCAACAATAGGTCATTTACTTGTTTTAATGGAGACAGAGAACATCTCTTAAAAATCTAAATTGCTACAGAGAGTTGATCATTAGAATATTTTCATTGCCATTCAGTTGAAATCACTACCTTATACAACTTATACAATCTAACCACCTAAATACAATATAAATTAACTCTACTAGTTGAAGAGGCATATGAGTCTAAAAGACAACTAAAGAAATACATATGTATATATAAAAGAGAAAACTAAATTTTATGTTAAATTAATGTTAAGTATATACATTATAATTCCACTTTCAGTATAATCAGGAGTTCATATTTTATGGTACAACATAGTTTTCAAACTCTATAGGAAAAAAATATGACATAGATATTTGACTTCATTTTGGAAAAAAAGCACAGAAGTGTAAAAACTTAGGTAACAGGGCCTGAGATTTAGTTCAGTGGCTCTGGTGCCTGCCTGGCAAAGTACAAGGTCCCTGGTTCAATTCAGTAACCACATACCGCAATACTGTGCACTGTCACTTACACCCACCAACAATAATTACCACATACTAGAATGCTGGGTGTGATGGTCCATGCCTATAATTCTAGCATTCAGGAGGCAGAGGCAGGAGGACTGCTGAGTTTGAGGCTCGTCTGGACTACATAGTGAGTTTAGGGCCAGCCTGAACTTCAAAGTGAGACCTGTCTCAAAAACAAACAAACAACAACAACAACAACAACAAAACAGTGGGGCTGGAGGGTTAGCTCAGTGGTTCCAGCACCTGCCTCGCAAGCACAAGGTACTGAGTTAGATCCCCGGTAACCACATAGAATGCTGGGCATGGGGACTCACGTCCACCAACAATCAATACCACATACCAGTGCCGGGCATGGTGGCTCACGCCTCTCATCCCAGCACTGGGGAGGCAGAGACAGAAGGATTGTTGAGTTCAAGGCTTGCCTAGGCTATATAGTGAGCTCAGAGCCAGCCTGAACAACAAAGCGAGGCCCTGTCTCAAAACAAAAGAAAAAAGAATAATAAATAGATGTTTTTATGTTTATTGAGATAGCATCTTAAGAATGCACTCATTAGAAACTGATTACATTTAAAACACCTCATATAAATTTCTAGGATTCTCTGAACTATGATAGTTTAGATCAGAAGTTGGTTTTGTAAGTGTCAATATAATTTGTTTAAAGGATATTCAAATACTTATTTATTTATTTATTTATTTATTTTTTGAGACAGGGTCTTGCTTTGTAATTCAGGCTGGCTCTGAGCTCACTATGTAGCCTAGGCAAACCTTGACAGCAATCCTCCTGCCTCTGCCTCCCGAATGCTGGGATTACAGGTGTGAGCCACCACACCTGGCTCAAATACTTATTTTTTATAATCCTTACCATAGAAAGGGCTATAATCATAAATAATAATAAGCATTATTTTGCCAATGTTTTTCAAGACTGTATTTTGCTACAGATAAATTTATAGCATAACCATCCAAAATTCCATTCCCATATATCGATGCCACCAACTTATAACTGTAAAAAGGTTTATTATATCATAAAATACTTTTATTTATTGCTTCAGGTAATACTGAGATGCACTAATATGACAAAAACATTGCATTAACTTATCCAAGGTCAAAGTAGTTGTTTAACTTGATATTCAAATATGATTCCAATCCAGTGTACGACTTGTCTGATATGTTTTCTGTTTCTCTAGATAAACTATTCCACTGAAACCTATTTTATTTTGATATAGGAAATAATCTGTTCAGTGAAATATTTATTGACAATGTAAACATCCCTAGCAATATATATTTTGACATATCAATACATTCAAAAGAATCTGATGAAGAGATAAAAGTAAATCACAGTAACTTCAGTAGAAAGCTTGTGGTTATCAAATCACTTGTAAATACTAAGTTTGAACTTATTAACTTACAATATGATGCTCTACAAGTAGTCTCTTTTCAGGTTCAATTTCTTTTTCTTTAAGCACCAAATTATGTTCATTATATTCCAATTCAAAATGGTATCATAGGACATAATAATAACTGCTGAAAAACAAACTTCTGTGGTTCAGAGGCAACACAGAGATTAACCTACATACAAAGCTATAAACACTTCATTTGGTATATATCCCTAATTACTAAACGAAGTATATGTTTAAGTATATTTATAAAGGAAATAATTTCTTTAAAACTGTGTAAGAATTTATATTATCCACACAACAAGATAAACAGATTTGGGTGTGCATGTATATGTATATATGTATATATACTCGTGAACACACATATTTTACTAATATATTTGTAGGCCAGCTATTTAGCAATGAATCTTCTTGGGCAATTTTCAGTTCTCATTTAACCTTCTAGCTTGTAAGCAATTATTATGAGCATATTTTGTACGGTATCATTTATATTAAATTATAATATTTATTCTGGAAATATAGGTAGCAAAATATTCCTCTATATTTTTGCAGTTAAACCACTATAAAAATGAAGAGTCACTTCAAAATGACTCAAAAAACTATTAATAGAATAAAAAATGCCATTTGATTTTTTAAAGATGTGTTAGATGTTTTAGAAATGTTCTTATATATTATATTACATTACATTTTTTGCATTAAAATATCTAAGGGTCAGATTATAGTTGCATGTTAAATATTTTAAAACAAAGTCAGGTTTCAGCTGTGTGAAGTTTTTAATGGTGGAATACTTATAAATGTAATCATAATCGATTAGCCTTCTGCAGGAGATAAAAACTGGAACTTGTAAGAAATGTCAGGATAAGGAGTGGAGATTCACGGAGAAGTGACAGGGTCATGAAAATACTTGTCCTTTTTCTCAGTATCCTCAGCCCAAAGTCGCCAAACTACTGTAGTGTGTAAATTTTATTACTTATTTGAATGCTAACGACTGGATTGCCTTCTTTCTCAAATCAGGAAATCCATGGCTCAAAATAAGACCAGATATTTACATCACTTCCAAACAGACAGCCAGTCAATTCATCTTCTACTTCAGTGTCATTTCCATGAAGTCTCAATGTTTTCTGAAATGTCCTAAGAAGTAAAACACTATGTACATTGTAATCATAATATAAAAAAAATCTAAACATTTTTTGCACTAGAGTATAAAACAAAACTATAACAGAAAGGCAACATTTGAGAATTATTCTATGGATATGTGCACTATATTGGAAAATTATTGATTGGCATTTAATATAAATCGATGTGGAAAAATAAGGAATGAAAATGATCACAGTCTAGATACTGAAAAAGTCAGGCCTGTGTTAATTTAGAATAAAGTTGTAGAAAGAGAGTGTATGACTGAATGTAAAGTAGGAAGATAATTTGAAGTGATTCTAATTTTGATTTACACATCTTCAACTTAAATATTCACTGTAAACCACACAAAATGTAAATCCTCACCTAAAAATAGACATGCTGAAGTTTAGAGTGTAATTATGGCAAACATACCAGCAAGCTGGTACAGATGTTGGCCAAATTTAATAACTTAGCACACATCACCTAGACAGGAAATCCCATGCAAATCAGCTACACCAACAAAGGGAGGGTGAGCTGGTTTTATTTAATTTTCACAATTACAATAATGTATAAATAAACATCTTTGGTTATGGAAGTCTATCCGTGGCATTAAATGCACTTTATTCACATTATGTAGGAAGACAAATTCTAAGAAACATTTCCAGGGTTGTGAAGGCCCCAGATCTCTTTCAGGGCCTGTTTGGTGAAAAAGAACCAAGACCCATTGAAGCAGACATAATTCAAGAGGTCTGCCTGCCAGCAATAAAGGCCGAAATTGGATACTTGGTGAGATTAATTACCTAGATAGGGGTTGATAATGCAAGTCAAATGGGAATGTAATTAAAGTGCACCTTCCATGAAAATTATTCATTGCTGATGGATCAGGTGACAGATAAATCAAAGGCATTTTTTAAAAGCCGACAGGTTAACTTGAAGCAGGTCTTTCCTCTTTTTCAAACTCTGTAATTGCAGGTGTGGAATTCACTCCTGCTGTCCTGTCCTCCTCAAGATACCATAAGACAAAAAGGTAGATTGTAATGGAACCTATTAGAAACAGAAACCAATAGAAAAACCATTAGGATCACAGTTGCAAACAAAAGGTCAGCTAGACTGGAACCAGTGTGCTGGCAGCTTTCAGGAGACAGTATCACTCTTCCCTCATGGTATAATGGGGATTGCAACCATAAAAGGAGGCAAGTGATGAATTAATAAGTTGACTAGTCCCCAGGGTGCAATTCTCACAGATGAAAGGCATGCTGTGGTAATCAAACAGAGTTATAAATTAGATAAATCGAATGGCACAAGAAGTATTTTACATCATCATTATTAAATAAAGTCTTCCTGGATGTGCCGTTAATTCTTTACTGTCAATACATTTATTTACAGTCTAAGAAACAATAAAAATATCCTGTTTTATAACAATGGCAGGGTAATTTCAGCAACCCAGAGGGATACTAAATCTAATTTCTATGTTGAGTTCTCTTATCTGTGTTTATTATACACCTAACAGCAGAGAGATAAAACAAAATGTCCAATTAAATGATAGTCATTGCAAAATATGGCTTTACATGCTACTCATAGTTCTGCTCCAACTAATGAATACATCTTGATTTTACTGACTTACATAAAGAACACACATAACAGTTTTCTTGTCTGCAAGAACCAACTTAATGTGGAACAAGGAATCTGTCCAATCTAACAGATGGTATAAAGAATCTATAAAGAAGACTACTGTCATCAAATCTAACTTTAGAATAAAAGCTGAGAATTGTCCTTTGGGAAATTGAGTAATATTGATTCATTGATTTGTAAATCCTTAAGTGAGTGATTTTTTCTGAAAAAAATAATTATAATTTAAATTTTGAAAAACATAAATTTGAAAATTATTTTCAACAATTCACCTATCACAATATCATTTAAAACTTTTTCAAGTTTCATAAAGAAAATGATAAAAATTTATATTTTGTACTATCACATAGAGCAATGAAAGGGATAATTATAAATAATTTAATTTTAAAAGAAATTTTCTGAAACTGCTTTTAAAAATGGTACTGAGTTGTTGAAAACTCTAGAAGTGAAAAAAAATCACAGGCAAACATGCAATACAGATTGCAGACATGCAAATTTGATACACAGGGTTTGTGTTTGAATTGCTGTAAGAAAATGCGTAAAAACACATCTGTCAGTGAATTATCTGTTTATAGTTCCCCACTCCTAAAGGTTATGGATTAAAATTGAAAACAGACATTGCAAACACACAATGAATTTTATCTAGATATTGCTCTTTATGTTCGCAGCAGGTTCCAGTTAGTAACTTAATCCAAAAAAAAAAAAAAAAAAAAAAAAAAAAAAAAAAAAAAAAAAAAAAAAAAAAAAAACCTCGAAAGCCAACTGCTCATGATTCGCCAGATTAACTGATGCTTGTCCAGGAAAATGGCCTGAAAAGAGAGTCACTAGGATACTATAATTACAGTCCATTCATCCATTTCATTATTGAAGAAATAATGAAACATCAAAGTAGTCAGCAATCTAAAGGTGGTCAGTTAGAACCTTCTCAAACATAATACCTGCATCTAAAGGAGCAGGTGCAACAGAAGTGATGAGCAAATTATATTAATATGGTTTGCCAAAACAGTACCACAAATTTCTGTTCCTTGATTACACAACCTTTAAAGATAAAAGAAATACTACTAAGACTGAAGATAAAGGTCTGTCAATATTAACAAGTACTGATAATATCAAGAATGAATTTTCAGGGTAAAAATGAGAATTAATTCATGTCATATACTGGTACAAATTCCACAATGTTGTGTGTGATTGTTAGCTGTATGTAAAATGTACCAATAAAGAATTCAATAGAAAAAAAATGAAATTTCATACTTCAGGTGAGTTTCCCTGTGTGTGTGCGCATGCATGTGTATACATTTGTGTCACTGTGGCTTAAACCCAGTGCCTCACACAGGCTAAGAAAGAGTTCAAAAAGTGCTTCTCCTGTGCTCGCTTCGGCAGCACATATACTAAAATGTGCTTCTCCTTTTTCTTTATAAATATATTCACATATAATATGGGATACAATATAAAACATTTGATAGAAATATGAAAAATTCAAAAATAAAAAAAATTAAAATAGAAATCTAACCTATATGTACAAGTTTATTTATATATAGTTATATACATAGAATAGAGCTATTTTCTAGGTCTATTAAAATTAATAATTAGCATATTTGAGAGAATTAATTAAAATGCATAATTTACAGAAGTCCTTTCTTTTTGTTATGACCTCTGTCTTCAAGATTCTCAGGTTCTCCCAATGCAATTTCTGTGAGACTAAATTTGGGTTCTCGATGATGTAAGCCATTTAAGAAAATAGAATGACATGTCAAAAGAAGGAGAAAACAAGGTTATGATGATGTGTGTAGAAGGCAACAGACGATAGTCATACTCTCAAAACTCAGACTCATTCTTTGTCTTGGAGTCTTTACCACTTTGATAAACGCTATATGAAATCACCATCAGAAAGAATCTACTACACTTCAGTTTAGCAAACACTGATTATAAAAACACATGCGCCATAGTATTAGGGCCTGATTTCAAGCAGGAAAATATGAGCGTATCAGTTTCCACCTCAACTTCTCGACCAAAACTGTTTGTAATGGTTCCAGATTTTCAAATCCAATGGACTTTTTCTTTTTCCTTTAATCTATGGACCTCCTCTGACATTTAATTCCATGATTAATTGGCTCTCAGAAAATATTCCTTCTTTTGGCTACTGCCTATTTGGCCTTCATTATGCATTTGGGATTTCTGAGCTCTCGACATGTGTCATCCTCAAAACTTTTGGTCAAGTACATACTATTACTAAGTTCTATATATTGCTTAGAGTATTACTCATACTTTACAATAAATCAAGTATGGAACAGCCTGAAGCACATAGAATGGTCTTCTATTTAAGAGTATTAACAATATTTGTACAATGCAATAATGATATGGGTTAACAAGTGTATCTGTTTTTATTATCAAAATTAATTGCCATTTTGAATGTGGTGCTCAGACAATGTTCTGTATCTTTCTATATACTGAAGATAATGACCAAATATTTAAAAAAATGAGACACTAATTATCTGGTATCCACATGCTACGGATAATTAAGAGCTATGTGCTTTAAAGTGGTACTAACTGTTCTTCACAGATCTCCTCCTGCGGCCCTTGTTCTTAAGTGAGCCAGGCAGCTACAGCTCCAAGTGCACATCTCTGCCATGAGCATCGCCTCTGGAAATTTACCATCTGTTCTGCCTTGTCCCCAACTGATTCTGGTGGATCGTGGCATGTGTCTTTCTCTGTGATCGACCTCTTTGTAAATGAAGTTCAAGACATCTGCATAATTTTTCTTGGTTCTTTACCTCTTAATTGACCCTTGTCCATGCCTTTCAACAGTAGAGAGGGGACAAAAGCCATAGAAACAGTTAAAATTTACATGAGCAAAAATCAAGCTTTTGCAGACATGATCAACAGATCTGAAAAAGCAAGATAGTGACACTATTGTCCTGTTGACTGCATTACCTGGGCCCGGTGGTAAAACTGTAAATGATCACCTTGGATTGATGTCTTTTCCTGTCCCTAATTGACTGTATCAGCACATTAGTACACATGTGTTCTGGGCGGCTCCGCATCAGTCCACCAGACTGCTTGTCTGAATCCAATCTGCTCCAATTCATCACCCACGAAGCAAGGAATACGATAATCAACATTTACTCTGTTGGGTACACACGTACTGCAAACAAAACAACTAAATGCCTATCAACTCAAAGATTATCCCCTGGCTTTCTCAACACTAAAGCTATCAGTGGGTTCCGTGCGTGACCTCGTGGGCACGGTCGTGGCTGCTAGTGTAGAGGAACTGGAACTGGGAAGAACCTCCTGCATTTCAAACAGACGGATCCATGTTGTTATTCTCACCATCCCCGTTAGGACCGTTTCACATGATGTGTGTTTACCTACACATGAATAATGCATGACATTACCATCCATTGGCTTTTCATTCCCTGAAATGCTGCTGATTGATTTCTTCAACGTAAATGACATTTTCCTGAAATTCATGTCTCCACAATACTAGCCCGTTAATGACACTTAGAGAAATGAGCGTGATGGTTTGCTACATTAGAACTAATTAATGATTCATGGATCAAAACTTGTTTGCACAGTGGGACCAAGTAGTTCAGATAATAGGCCCTGCTCATGGAAGGATTAGCAAAAAATATTACTTGATTAATATCATATTAGAAGCCATAATAGACGTGTTCATTTTTATTTTGGCATAGTACACCTGCTATATGTATATGTTATTTTAACTGTTTATAATTGTTTAGTATGTCCAGAAAACAGCAAGATGATTAAAAATGTTTTGACCTAACATTGTACCCTGGAAAAATGTTACATCTTTTACTTAAATCTCTACAAGCAACTCGCTTATATAATATATATATATATATTTATTTATATATATAATATGTATTATATATATTTTATATATATTATATGTATTATATATATATTATATGTTTATACATATATATATATATATATGTAGACACAGAAAATGTGTTCTAAAATGCAACTAACCAGGGTATATTTCATATATATATATATTTTTTTTTTTCTCCCTAGAAATATACCCTGGTTAGTTGCATTTTAAAACACATTTTCTGTGTCTACCTAGACAAATGCATTACTTTAAAAGGAAACTGTTATTTCTTTATAAATATTATTTTAGTGCCTGTGATTCAGTTTATTCCACTCTCCACCTAATAAAATGATAGTAGCCAAATGAAAGATCTTCTATTAAAGGCAACATGTATTATAAGAGCTACTTTACATAATTCCATCATTACAGACTATTCCAGGGTAATGATCTGGGAATTTGTTAAAAGAAGAGGCTTAAATATAGCCAAGTTACAAATTTAAGTCTCCAAAATACAGAGCTATAAAAACTTCCTCACAAGAAAATCTTAAAACAGCACTTGTTAATCATGTGGAAATTTCGACATTAAAATTTCTAAGAATATGAGACATTGCTTCAGTTTAAAACACAAAGTCAAAACTTGGTGCCAAAGTTGGTAGTGGGATGTTCTGTTGTCATCAATGCAGTGCCTTTTATAATTCACTGGATGGCAGGGGGACTGTTAAGAAATCCCCCGCCATGGATATAAAAAGCACAAAAGTACCACTGGTCATGCATGCACTTACTAAAGTGCTACAGGAAACAAGTTTGATACTATTTCGAGGAAGAAAAAAATCATAGATACGATTAAAATTTTTATAGCTCTTAATCTTTGGCCACAATAAAAGTGAAAGGCTCAGTGGAACTCATGCATATGGAACATAAATATTTTCCTTCAACACGGCAGGATGAAGCTCAGTGATTTCAGAGCTAAGCAGTTGTATTAGTCTGGAGGGGCTGCATGGGCAGTACAGCACAGACTTACCAAAGGACAACTGTATTTTCTTATAGTTCCGCAAACCAGGTCCCCGAGTGTTCAGTTTTTGGTGACACTTCCCTTCAAGGCTTTTATGTAGTTGTTTCCTGCTATGTGCTCAGAAGACCTGTTCTCACCCTGTGAGAAAGGGTACGACAAAGGGGGGCCAGCATTCTGAAAGGCCACTAACCTATCAGAGCAGTGCCTCACCCCACGATGCCATTTAGCTCTAACTCCTAGTAACTTCATCTCTGCAAAGTTACATGAGCGGTTAGTAACACCACATATCTATTTTGAGAGGTTGTAGATCAGCCCACAGCAGTGTATCTGGGAGAGAACACGGATTAACTCTTGCTTCCCAGATAATTATTTGTCATAATTTTAAAAAATAACAATTCTGAGATGAAAGAATTTAAGAAATGACAGCAAAATGAAAGCATGGGAGACTGTTGAAAACAACTACAATGCTTCTTTGAAATGTCTACAAAGAGCAATTCCAGTGAACAGTATGAAGAGCATCTTTTCCCACTAACCACAGCATAAGCAAAAACAATTCACTACAAGCAGTTACAGTAGCAGAAAAAGTTACATTTTTAAGAAAAACCTTTTGCTGAACTGTAAAAGCAAAGCAATTTAAGTTCATTTATAAGAGTTTCATCTCCTTCTTAATTCAGAATGATTCAGTAGTTCTCACGGATTCATGGATTCAAGGAACCCCAGTGATGTTGTTTAAAACTCTTTGCTTTAGAATGTCATGTGCCAGTGACCGAGTAGATTATTAAAAGATTGTTTCCTACAACTCCTGACTCATGGCACAGCGCTGCAGAATATCCCCACACTGAGAGAAAAGGTTAGACCTGGGATCTCAGAGACGCCGGGACAAGCCAACAGGGACTCGTCATGGCAAGATGGCAGTGGGCACATGAGTCTACGCGGAGCCGAAACACCTTTCTTTATACATGCTTTCATTGAGAGGCTCTTACCATAGCCATGCGCTGTAGCTTGGACCTGCCACAAAGCTACAAAACCTACACAAATAATAACACTAAACATAGCAGAGAAATATTGAAATACTGTGTAAGAAACTGGTCTCATGTATTCTAGGCTAAATGGACTTCCGGTCTTGGACTCTGCTCATGTTTCTATTACCGGCATATTCCCCGTCACAAAAAAAAAAAAAAAAAAAAAATAGAGCCAGGCGTGGTGGCTCACGCCAGTAATCCCAGCACTCGAGAGGCAGAGACAGGAGGATTGCTGAGCTCCAGGCTTGCCTGGGCTACATAGTGAGCACAGAGCCAGCCTGAACTACAAAGCGAGACACTGTCTCAAAAAAAAAAAAAATAGATAGATAGATAGATAGATAGATAGATAGATAGATAGATAGATAGATAGATAGATAGATAGATAGATAGAAACTCAGGTATCTTTCATGAGTTTTCAAGTAATGAAGAATTATAAAAGTTTTCATTGTTTATTTTGTATTTTTTAGTCTTCTTTTGTTCTAAATTTGTTTCAATAATATTTTATGGTTTCAAAAGTAAGACTGCTAGATTTGAGATCACTTTATATATTCACTTCAAAATTTGAAATTAATGCTGATAATTTAAATAGAGAATGTCTCTTTTGAAATTACAAATTTATTAAAAATATTTAATATGTACTTATCCAGGACTCAATATGTTACAGGCCCTGAGGAGAAAGTAACACCACAGATAAAACCATTCTCTAAGAATGTGATGTAGAATAGAAACAAATGTTATACAACCAGAAGCACAATCAAAATACAGAGTAAATGCAATTTTTTTTACATGTGCTATACTAAAAGTCAGATTTCCATGAGTCTCTCCCTAGAACACCTCCCTCACTACAAACACTCTTATCCAATTCTCCTTACCATCTTCGGAAGCACCTGTGATGTTCTATTTTGTGTCTGCGGTTGCTCTTATCCCTGCTGTTGTGTCTAGAACTGATTCAGAAGTTCACCATTTTTGGTCATTTTGATTTCAAAGAGCCCTAAGTCGCATGATGCCATGCACTGGAATGTTCCTATGAGTTTGCCTTCCTTTGGGACAGTACCGAGGAATGGCATGCAACATGGTTTTGATCACAGGTAATAAGGGCAAAGTGCCTTTTATTGTAATTATTTTTAAAATTTTAACGGTGTATATTCAGGTGACAGCTTTTATGATGAATGCTACAAAAATATGAGATGCTTGCTATAGAAGGATATGGCACACTTTCATTACAGATGTAGGATTAAAGATACTGTAAGCAGGTAGAAGTTTACAGGTATAGTAATCAACATGTACTAAATACTCATTGGGTCCTGCCAATTTGTCGATATATCAAAATTGTGGGATTTTCCCTAATTGAAACATGTAATAATGCAGTATCTAAAATATTTTATATACAAATATATATTTTAATTACTGATAAAACTAAATGAGTCAATATAGAGTATTTTTTAATTTATGGTAGCAAAATAGGTATCAACAAATTAAATTTCACAGTTAAAAACTTTAATAAAGCATTAAAATATTATGCCTAGTGGGATAAATTAATAGGATTAAATCCAGATTTTTCAGTTTATAATATGACTGAAAATGTGTTTAAGATAACAAAAATGTGTTTTTGAACAGTTCATCAACAAAGGACTCTCATCAAGTAATTCTTTTCTCCTTTGGTCTTTTGTAAGATGGCATTTCACTTTGTTTTGCAGGCTGGCCCTGAACTTGAGGTTCAAGCCATCTTCCCCCCTGTTTCCCAAGGGCGGAGGCCACAGATGTGAGCCCCAGAACACGGCTCAAGTCATTCTGCGGCAGGTGACATATGGATGCTTTTCTACATACACTTCAGCAAAACACATACTTTCTACTAGAAAATTTGTCTCACTCAGTGATGTATCAATTACACTGTATCTTGCTTTGCTCTGTAGGGACCAACAAATTTATCACAACTTTATATCATCAATAAGTGCTCTCAAACAAGAAAATGTTTTTTTTCTTAACACATTTCCTAAAAATATGAACCAAGCTTATAAATTCCCATGAAATACAAAAACATACACACATAAATGTAATTAATTGTAGTAAAATGCCATATAATGTGATGTGTGCTCATTTTAAATCATTGAAAAGAGATGGCCTGGGTTAATTGATGAGAAAAACAGTCACAGTTGAGCCATACTAATTCATGTGAGTGAAGCTATTTCTGACAAATAAAGCAAATGACTTTTGGTCTTGTCCTTTTTTGTAATTTTGCTTGTGTGTGTTACGTCATACAGCTCTAAAGTTATGCTTCATTTGGCACATTACATAAACACTACAAATCAAAATAAAGGGGACACAATATTTATTTTTGCTAAGAAGTCAGATTTAAGCAATGAAAACTATTAAGAAAATTATTCAAATTGAAATGTGCAGGGCTCCTTTTAAAGTTCTTAAAGAATGGCAATAAATTGCAACTAGTGAATAAATTTTGTTTATCAAGGCTATTCCCAGAAATTATACTTTTTACTAACATCCTATTTCTTGATATGTCCTCTTTTCACTCAGTTGTTCATATTACTAATTTTTTTATCAGTCTTCAGACTTCCATACAATGGATTCAGAGCTCAGTTTTAAAGACAGAAGTTCATTGTATAGTTATATCAACACTTTTTTTTGTTGTTTTTTGAGACAGGGTCTCGCTTTGTAGTTCAGGCTGGCTCTGAGCTCACTATGTAGACCAGGCAAGCCTCAAACTCAGCAATCCTCCTGCCTCTGCCTCCCGAGTGCTGGGATTACAGGTGTGAGCCACCACGCCTAGCACTGTGGTATGTGGTATTGATGGCTGGTGGGTGTGAGTCACCACGCCCAGCATTGTAGGTGGTTACCAGGGATCGAACTCAGGACCTTGCGCTTGTGAGGCAGGCACCAGAACCACTGAGCTAACCCTCGAGCCCCTTATATCAACAAATTTAATAAATCCGAGGTAAGCAGTGTACTTAACTGCAGTAATCAGGTCATCTTTCTCTCATTCACTGCGGAGCACCATACAGATCACACATTCTATGTTACAGTTTGGGTCTAGGATGTTTCTTTAAAGCCATGTGGTGAGGGCATGGTTGGCAGCTGATGTTCTTTCTCAAGGTGGATTGTAAAGGTGCCAACTTCATCAGCAGATTGACCCACCAATAAACTGATAGCCTCACACTATTACTGAGAGGTGATGGAAACACAGGAAGAGGGTTGTTGCTGAAGGGATTGGGGTCACAGGGCCATCATGTGTGGGGGATAATATCTCATTACTGCCTGAGTCCCTCTGATCTTCTGACTCCTTTTCTCTTTGCTTCCTGGCTGCCCTGAAATCAGCAGCTTTCCTCTGCCACCAATTCTGCCATGATGTATATTGCTTAACACAAACCTAAAAAGTACTGAAACCAGTTTGCCATAGATTTGAACACTAAGCCAAGATAATCCTTCCCTCCTTTGTTATATTATCAATATTTTTTAGTGACAGCTGACTACACACTAACCTTCAACTTTCTATCTGTAAAATGGTATCATTAATTGTCTTTACATCATTAAATTACTCTAATACACATATACATATCCAACAAAACTGATAATGAAGGCAAAAATATCTATTTTTCTGAGATAAACTCTGTATACTTAGGGACAAAGAAAATTCCACACTTCAGTGGCTGATTCTCTGATCCTTTCTCATATTATAGACAGATGTCTTTTTCACACTCACTCTTTTTTTCAAGGAAACAATGATTGGTGGGAGAATGTTTTCTTTTTTTAATATATTTCTATATTAAAAGGGTTGAAGTAACTTGTCTAAATAGATGTAATTGTCATCTAATATCAAAATACATAAAAAGTTAAAGCTCAAATAGTGCCAATTATGTGGATTACAAATTCCAAAACATCAAATTTCTCCCTACTATCTATCAGAAAGGACTGACTTCCTAAAAGTAAACTCTTCCACAAGCCCTTTTCACAACTTTTTATTCATCCAGTGATGGTGGTCATATTTTTCTTGATAAAAGACACCCAGCTGTTAAAATGGTTGTCAGAAGCACCTCAGTTTTCTGTTCCCCTTAGAATTTCTTTTCTTTTTCTTTTTATCTGAAAGAACACCTTATTTCTTAGGGAAACATGCAACCAGTATCTAGACAATGCAGAAGTGTAGAACTCTTTTCAACTTGTGATAACTCAAGCATTCGTTACAGGAAAGAATGGCCACGGAGGTGGTTAAAGACTGTCATGAGATAATACCAGAGGTAGACGTGCCCTCTCCTCAGTCTTGCTTCTTACTCTCCTTCCCAATAAGGTTCATCCGTACATTTCTTAAAACAGTTTCTGTAAACTGAACTCTTCTAGAGAAGCCTAATCTGAGAAACTACTTACATCTTCTTGCAAAGAGTTCTTATCCTAATAGCTGCCATATGCTTGCCAAATGATTATAGCTGTAATCAATCCCACTGAAAATTATAAAATATATGCATATATTGGATATTAGTACTTTGCACTGAATAATGGACTGCATGTAATATAGCTGATATTGTATCATTACTTTGTCCATATATTATGGACATAAAACAGTGCCTTATGTATTATTTCCCTCAGTTGCCGAGGGAGATACGTGATTCCACGAAGTCCAATAACTCAGTTTTCATACTCTTTTAAGGTATACTTTACACTTAAATTTAACAGAGATCTCATAAGTGTTTAGCAAATAAGCTCACATTTTATATATAAGTTCATATTGCACAATTAGTATGATACTACTTCAAGAGAAAATTCATGTTTAAAAGATTGAAGTAACTTGTCTAAATTGATGTAATTATCACCTAATATCAAAACACATGTTTTTTTTTTAAACAGTGTCTCAGTGTCTTTACTCTTGTATATTCATTTATTTTTCTTGAATTTAACAAGTCTTCCCATTGGTCTTCATGCCACAACATCTGTGATACAATTTGTGTGGAATGAAATGTGTCAGTCAGCGGTGTCACCATAAACATGGCACAGTTGCTGACTGAAGGGTCATTGCTAAGTCCTGTAAATATCTTTTGGAAAAAAACTTATTTTTATAGTTTGCATTTTTTTTTTTACTAATGAAGTCAACATTTAACTGCTTTAAAGATCTTCAAATGAATAAAAGTGCTACAGAAATAGATGACAGTTTTCAGGTGACCTCCTTCTAAATTTTGTACAGCTGCAGACCACTTGCGCAGAACAACACCCAGACTGTAGGAGGGACACAGTGCCATTATAATGTTATGACTTGGGAGAAACGGTGCTTCTCTAAAGGTGCATAGTATAACTGACGTGTCCTTCATCGGGCAAAATCATATCGATTCTGAAAATCTAGATTTACTGGCAGTTTTTCCATGAAACTCCCCCTTTTCCACAGACAGAATGAATAATTCTTTCTTTAATGTTCCTCCTGTATTTTGCTCTTAATGTTTTATAGAATGTATTGTAGTACAGTTATATGTGCTATCTTTAAACATGGAAGTAGATATTGCTGCAGTATGGATTAAGAAAAAGAGGATCATTCTTGAATTTTCTATCCACCATCTTTCCGTGTTGCCTACAGTACGTACTTAGGAGGATGGGGGTGAATTGATTTTTTTTTATAAATTGAATTCTTTATTGGTACAATTTATATACATATCAAAATCACATATAACATTGGGGAATTTGTACCAATATATGACACAAGTTAATTCTCATTTTTACCCATATCCCTACACACCCACCCCCTCACCCCCTTTATACATGCTCTTTTATTTTCTTTCTGTATCATATTTATTCCTTCCCCTCATCACATTCCCACACCAAGTTTCCTATAGAAATTTTGCACTCTATAAAAGCTGTCATACTTTCTAAAGCTCATTTGCATCTACAGGTGTTCATGTTAAAGAGAAGATCCGGTAATGGTCTATCTGTGATCTATTGATTTCACTTATTAATATATCCTCCAGGTGTCTCCATTTGCACCTAAATGGATCGATCTTGTCATTCTTTATGGCAGAGTAATACTCCATTTTATTTTTTTAAAAAAAAAACACATCTTCTTTATCCACTCTCCAGTTGATGGACATTTGGGTTGTTTCCAAGATTGAGCTATCACAAACGGAGCTGCTATGAACAATGGTGTACATCTGTCTTTCCAATGTGAGTTTTTAAATTCTTTGGGGAGAAAGGAACCCTTCTCCACTGTTGGTGGTATTGAATTGATTTTTTTAAAGTGCTATTTAGCCCAAGAGAATGTTACACACCTGTCATCCTAGCTACTTGGGAAGCTGAGGCAGAAGGATGAATTGCTCCCAGGAATTAGAAATCAGGCAATACAATGATACCACAAGACCAACCCATAAAAATAAAACAAAACTAGCCAGATATTCAGCTCAGTGGTTCCTCAGCACCTGCCTAGCAAGTGCAAATTCCCTGGTTTAATCACCAGTAACCATATACAACAATACCGGGCATGGTAGTCACACCCATCAGCAGTAAGTACCACATACCACAGTGCTGGACATAGTGGCTCATGCCTGTAATCCCAGCATTTGGGAGGCAGAGGCAGGAGGATTTCTGAGTTCCAGGCTTGCCTGGGCTACATAGAGAGCTCAGAGCCAGCCTGAACAACAAAGCGAGACCTTGTCTCAAAATAACAACAACAAAACCACAACAACAAAAAATAAAACAAAACAAATTATAACAGCAGCATTTTATGGTTTTTACTACAATGTACCAATAAAGACAAAAATAACTATTAACATTATATTATTCAAGAGAATCTTCTAACATAAGAATGAGGGTCATATTAGCATAAGTGAAATGGATATTTCCCATCACTTAGATATTTTTTTTAAAAAATTCCCAGTTTATATAAATTTAATGACTTTGACTTTAGCCTCAACAGACCAATATAATCACTAAAATAACAACAAAATAAAATGGATGTCTCAGCCAATTTATGTAAATGTTCCAAGTAAGTAAATATGAAAAATATGGGATATTTCTCCTGAGCAAGGGACAAGAAGCATTCAGTGGACTCTACTTACACAAGCAACTGGCAGGAGTCTTGAATTTTCACTAGAAACTTAACAGAAAAGAATCTACACAGAACACAGAGTACCTTCCAGCACTGATCAATTATTTCCCATCTTTAGTCTCCACTCTTTCCTAGGCACATGCAGATTCTCATGGGAAACCTTTTCCTTAAAAAAGACTACTGATGACCAAATATTCAGGTTTAAATTCACTATGAAAGTGAGTGCAGCCTAAGCTAGGGGGGAAATCATGTTTCTCATTTAAGAGAGAATTAGAGTTTCAAGGGTTACTATAGACTTTATTGGGTTAGTCATGAAATTAGAAAATTTCAAGTCATATTTTCTTTACAAAGAACGAAATCTTTGGCAACCAAGGACAAGTAAGTGATATACAAAAGGAAAAGAAAACAGTATTATCTTATCCCAAATTTTCTGTGTGGAGAAAAAGGAGCTTTTAAATTATTACAGTATATTATTTTATACTATTGTAGGAATTTCTTCTTAGAAGTAGAAAAAGATTACTGTGAATCCATAGGTTTTAGTGTTTGATGCATAATTGAAACTAAATAGTTATGAATTCATATTTTAATATATAAAAGTATATACTAAGTTTATAAACCTTTATAGTTTAATAAACCTGATTAGTTTAGTAAGCTTTTTTATTTATTCTTACTTATTCTTTTTCTTGATCAGTTACTTACAAACTCCAAGATTCACCCATGTTAGCCACATGATTCAATGTTTTTAGCATATTTTACACAGGTAAATAACTATTATGTTCTAATTTTTCATTTTTAAATTATCTTTCCTCAAAACAAACAAGCAAAAAGATGAGTCCCACAAAAGAACCAAATCAGTTTGTAATAAAACAATATCCAAAGATGTTTCATGTAACTATTATATTGACAAGTATTTGATTTATTAATTTATGGAAATACTATGGCCAAGTGAACACATGCAGTAGTAACTTGAAAAATTAAATGGCACTTAAACAACAAAAGAAATCCCCCAATTCTCCAATTTGACAAGCTATTGGTGGTAGCAGATCAGTATCTTAAAGTCGCAGTAAAAGAAGTAAGTAAAATATCACTCATTATATTACTAGGAATAAAAAAGTGTCATTCTAGGGCCGGAGGGTTAGCACAGTGGTTCCAGCACCTGCCTCGCAAACACAAGGCCCTGAGTTCGATCCCAGGTAACCACATAGAATGCTGGGTGTGGAGACTCATGCCCACCAGCCATCAATACCACATACCACAGTGCCGGGCATAATGGCTCACGCCTGTAATCCCAGCACTTAGGAGGCAGAGGCAGGAGGATTGCTGAGTTCAAGGCTTGCCTGGGCTACATAGTGAGCTCAGGGCCAGCCTGAACTACAAAGCGAGACTCTGTCTAAAAAAAAAAAAAGTGTTATTCTATCTCAAAACAAAATGTCTAAAGGTTTCTATTAATGGTTCCAGACGATAGCTCTAGTGACAAAATCACAAGCCTGGCATGCTTCAAAACCACTATATAAATTTATAATAACACATTTCAACATAAAGCTACATTAGTGAGAATACCTAGAGATAAAACAACCTAAAGCCTACTGAATTGTACTATAAATATTAATGACAAAAAGAAGTTGAAATACCATTTATATCAGCTACTTCTGTCCAATAATTAAAGATTTAAATTTCTGTGTTTTAACTACAATATCTGTTCTTACATAGGAGATCTGATTTGAAACCTCCTCTAAAATAAACAGAATAAATCCTTAGAATTAGTAACCACTTATCTGTTCAGAATGAGAAGCCTATGCAGAGTTTCACTTATATAGATATAAATAGGTGGTATTTTGTTATAATTATCATTAAAAACTGGCACAGGAATAGTCTGTGTTCACGAATGTGGGATCACACTGGTTGATTTTAGATAGTGAGCCAAGACTGGTGACAAGCTCATGGTGTACATACGACTCAGTGCCCTAGTGTAGCTCCAAATTTATTAATGATGATAAAATACTTTGCTACCTCTTCTACATGGGATCATTCTTCAGCTGTAGTAATTTTTCAGAAGATTTAGAACATGTCCATTTTCCAACATTTCCTTCAGTAGTAAAATTTTTCTGGAAACTTAGAAAGATTTCAATTTCTGAATGTCCTTTGCAACATTTACTTTCTATAACAAATAATGGCCAAGGAAGGAATCTCACGTTCCAGTAAGAAGATAAAAACTACTTTTAGCCAAGCTATAAATTCACCACTATTATTATTATTTCTTTTGAAATCTGTGAAGTACTTATTCAAATAGTACAGATATTTATATAATTACAAATCTACTGAACTTAAGTCAAATTTCAATGCAGAGTTATCATATATTACAAAGATCATAATTCTTGCTGTAAAAAAATGAGTTAATATGTGAGGTATCAAATCAACTCCTTTGTTTTTCTTAACAGTTGTGTGGATTCTGATGACTAGCACACACCACACAGAAAACACAAACATTTGAGAAACACCCTTCTCCTCATCTTGCCCAATACTTTTACTTTCCTCTTCTACATCTTTCATCAGAGTTGTTTAACATTCATTGGTCCTAACAAGTTTATAACTTACTCTTTCATTTTTCCTGCTGGATTTCTGAAGATTTTAGTGAATACTGTAATGGTTTAAAAGGCAACAGAAAAATATTTTTAAAAAGTTAAATGTGCAATTAACCAACAAGCTGGGAAACACGGTTATGTATGGTCGTGTTAATTAAATATTTAAGCAAGATGCCTCACTCACGAAATCACACATTATTTTTTCAGTAAAGACAAGCAAAAAGCGTACCTGCTTGGCCAGTGGTGATACTGACAGCCGCAAAGAGCCTCTGGGATCGGCTTAAGTCAGAAACTCCATTTACAGCTTCAACTTCAAAGGTATAATTAGCGTGGGCTAGCAGGTCCATGACAGTGACATAATTATCCTCTAATCCAGTTTGCTGCGGCATGTATCCAATGTGACTCCCACAGGGAACACACTCGCCCTGTTCCCAACTGCAACGCTTACACAATATCCTGTAGGTGACGTCGTCTCTTCCCCCATTGTCTGCGGGAGGACTCCATTCCAAACTCACTGTGGTTTGGTTGATGTTGAAAATGAGGTTTTGAGGTGCAGATGGAGGCCCTTTGGAAAGAAAAAACTAAATCAACAAACTAACGAAAATTGAAGAAGGCCACATAAACAAAATGAACAAGAGAATCTGTGCGGAACAGCAAGCTAGTGGCCCAATTACCAAAGAAAACGGGCTGAAATGCTTTCTTTCACATAAATATTTCATTACCTTTACCAGAGAGACTGTATAAAAGCCTCCTTGAACTTACTTGGCAAGAGACTTTATTTATTTTCCATTTAATATGTCAAAATGAAAACAGAATAACAACTGTCTTTGTACTTTTGCCACAGTCTTTAGCTATTTTTCTTCCAAGCAATTAAAAAAGAACAGTTAAGGCACCAAAAACACAGTGGGACAGTTGTTTAAAAATAGTTTTCCTTTTAACCATACAACAGAGAATACATTTGTCCGTTCTTGGTGTACTCAGCAATGATTTATACTAATGTGTGGGGCTGGCTTTCAGTTTGAGCCTCTCAAGTCTTCATCAATTGAGGCACTGAGACGTAAGATTTACTCTACTTAGCAATGGAATTTTAATTCAAAAAACACTGCTTTTTAATTGTATTTCACATATATGCAAAACTAACATAACTTTTAATTTTGCGATTCCTACTACATACCTATGAAAATATTCAAACAGACTATGGTACCATGAGAGTTACACTGCAAGTGACGGAAGACTATTGTGTATTGTTGCCTATCCTTATACACGTATGGAGAAACTGAGGAGGAGGCGAGGACAATTAGGAATGTATTCATGGAGTCAGTGCGTCTCTTCATCGTATGCAGGGGTCAAATGAATGGAGAGGGCCGCGAAAATCTTTCACCATGGGAACTTACTCGTGCACGCAACATACGGCGGGTCAGATGGAGCCCTGTAGTAGCCATCTTCACATTCACATCTCGAGGAGCCTTCTCTCTCGGAAAAACTGTGGGTTGGACAACGAGAGCACTGCAGATCCTGGGAGGAAGATTTGTAGAATCCACGGCCACAGGCTGCGTATGCCAAAGAGAGTGAAAACAGAAATATGAGACTAAGTAGATAGGCCTTGAAAAATTAGGACTATTCAGCACAGCAGTATATATTTTAGAAACAAATTTCATGGTAAAATATTTGTTTGGGTGCAAATCAATAGCTTCACATTATTGTATTTTAAAAAACCAAAATAGGAGAAAAAAAAATAATGCAGCAAATCTACACCTTAGTTCAGTATCAGTCCCAAACTGAACACCAGCACTGTTGGTTTAGATTAAAAATCTTAGAATGCCTGGGCTCTGCAAGTCAATTTTAACTTTGTTCCAAAAAATAATTAACTTGTACATTGTTGGCACAAACACGATCAAAGGTATGTTTTCTCAATCTAAAATAGCAATGAATCAGGTTTCTAGGTATTTGGCCACTAGTGAAAAATATTATTAATATAATTAATTATCAGATTAGTACAATAATCAGATTAGTTCAATAATCATGTAAAAACCTTCACCTGAAAATGAGAATTGACTTATGTCATATACTGGTACAAATTCCCCAATGTTATATGTGATTGTGAGATGTATACAAATTGTACCAATAAAGAATTAAATTAAAAAAAAAAAACCCTCACCTGAATATGCCAGAAATACTTTTCCCCAAGTTATGAGGGACTTCAAGATATGCTTTTCCCAATTTAGATTCCAATACAGGTTGCGTTTCCATGACAGGAACTCCTTTTGTTACTGAAAATGAATCCCTGTGAACAGCAAATCTCTGCACCAGCAGAAACTGGGGGAAAGGGACCAGCTGGCCGCAGGCTGTAACCCCATTCCTACAGGTTGACGCCCACCCGGCAACCACTCCCTGAAATGCACATGTCTCTCTCATATCTCCTAAGCAAGCTCCGCTCATCTGTGTGGATTGTATTAAATTGGGTCACTGTTCACCATTTAACAACCTTAGACAGTTCATTTGATTATATTTATCTTTAATTAAAATTTACCTAGGTAAATTTTCATCATGTCAACAGTTTTTTATTAAATGAAAGTATATTTACTGCATGAATTTTTTTTCACTTTTTGGTGACCCACCAACTTAATAACATTTCTTAAATCATATTTAAAAAAAGAATAGTGAATAGTTAACATAAGTTTTAAATTTTAAAATATTACTTGAAATTGTAATGTTCTCTATTGGGCTATAATTCAAAAATTTAGTTACTTTTCACTGTTGAGGCCAAAGTGGGAGAATGTACTACTGTAAGGGGGTTAACAGTTTTCGGAAGAATGTTAAACTCTACTCCTTATTTTTATTCACATTCTGAATGTTTAATGAACATTTCTGAAGTATTTGAGAGTTCCAAAGGATCATCTGAGCTGCAAGAAAGTAACACTAGTTTACACGAACAAGATAGTTGTCTTATATACTTAAAATATAATTTAAAGATGTGTTATCCTGTGATCGATGGATAGTTAGAACTACAATCACTTCACGGTAAATTCATGAACCATTATTTCCTTTAAAAGCAAGTCTGCTAAATTGCCTTTTTTTGGCATCTCAGTTGATATGAGTTGAAAGCAGACATATACATTAGGCAAAGAAACACAAGATATCTTCATATGCTCTCAGTAGCAGTTATTACAAATCTAAGGCCCAGAAAAACTAATGATTTTAATTCCAAAATAATCTAACAATAATATCACACATACAGATATGATCTGAAGGCTGACTCTGTCAGAATAAAAGATTTAGCCTAGGTTCCTAAGGGTGTAAAAAAAATCTTTATTCTTTAGCCACTGCATCTTGCTTTATGCATTATCTATATTCAAAGATCAAACGTAATATCTCAGAAAACAAAGAAGGCAAAGCTTGATCCACAGCTTGAAAACATTAAGGCTTGAACAAGGTTAAAATATAGATGAGAGAGACAGAGAGAAAAAGAGAGAGAGAGAGGTATGCATGCACACACACATACACAGAGAGAAAGCAGAGGTGGACACTGATGTTTGTTGTATGATACCCTGTGGGTATTTACTCACTTTCTATAGGGAATGTTGAGGAGCAGGAAGAAAGAGCACCACCCACCAAGCAACCATGGTTTGACCTTTGTTGGGTGAGGCCTCCAGAAGTAAAGGCAGCAAACTAACCCTTTCCAGTGAAACCCTTCACAACTCGTGCTTCCACTTCAAATAAAACTTTCTAAATGAAGGTGAATTCCTATCACTCCCACCAATTACAAAGTGCATTTCTTAGCCAACTTGCATGATTTCTAGAGTGTACATATAATACGTAGTGTTGCTAAATTAAAACTCTTATTGATCAACTTTTAAATTACAGTAAGTTCTGTTTCCCTTTTAACAGATAACGAGGCAGACTTGAAGCAAAATAACCAGGGTTCTTTAAAGAATTCCATTTGTCTAGACTGAAACTGGATTTAGAACACAAAACCCCTGACACCCACGTGATATTCACTGCTGATAGAGCCAAAGTTGCCCCTTGTGAATGGGTCTCAAGTAAGTGCCAGTGGCTCCTTTTTATCCTTCCTCATTCACTTTTATCAATTTAAAGCTATTACTTTAATTCAGAAAACCATGAAATAATATCCTAGCACACATTAACAAGATATGTTAATGGATATTCTAATTTCACTATGAAATTTGGCACTAGTTATGCCCAAAGAATTACGCAGCGCATGTACAACTATCATTAAACAGAGACACAAACCAGAGAAGTCTTTCTTTTTTTCTTTCAAGTAATAGTCTGCCACATTCAATATTAAAAATTATAAGTTATAACAAGTCAGTTTGCATTTAATCTCTAAGGAAACTATCAATTTAGTGTTATTAAAAGTAAGTACAAAATCTTCAGAGCCAGGATGCTAGGAGTACTGCCAAAAACTGCTGAAGATAAAAACTCTGTGTGAGAATGCCAGATGTGGTGACTCACGCCTATAATCCCAGCACTCGGGAGGCAGAGGCAGGAGGATTGCTGAGTTTGAGGCTTGCCTGGGCTACATAGTGAGCTCAGAGCCTGCCTGAACTACAAGGCAAGACCCTGTCTCAAAAAAAAAAAAAAAACACCTCTGTGTGAGGATAACAATGAGCAATTGGTTAAAAAAAAAATGCTTGAGAAACAAGTAATAGTTTTAAAATCAGAAGTTGAGATTAAAATACCTACATGAGGGCCTTAGGGTTAGCTCAGTGGTTCCAGTGCACGCCTTGCAAGCGCAAGGTCCTGAGTTCGATCCCTGGTAACCACATACAATGCTGGGCATGGAGACTCATGCCCACCAGCAATCAATACCACATACCACAGTGCTGGGCATGGTGGCTCACACCTGTCATCCCAGCACTCGGGAGGCAGAAGCAGGAGGATTGCTGAGTTCCAGGCTTGCCTGGGCTACATAGTGAGCTCAGAGCCAGCAGAATGGCTGCTCAATAAGAGTGAGCAGGATGAAGTTTCAGTTTGGAGAGTCATGTACATAAGGGAGAATTAAATCAAACTTCCAATGATTTTCAAAAAAGACTCTATGGAAATCCAAACATTTCTTTCTGTCTACAAATGCAGCTGCTTTTCCAGAAGTTCTTTCTATGAAAGAGTCTTTACAGGTAAATGCTTTCCAAAATCCCAGGGATAAGTTTCCTCCACATGCAACTATGAAGTACACAAGAAAAACATTCCAGGGATTGTGCCTCAGGAGCTTTACAAACCTTTCTTCCCCTTCTCTATTTCTCAGTAGCTCTTGAACTCAAAGCAAGTTTTTCTTGATGTAACGTCCACATAATTGTCAAGGTAAGTCCAACAACAAACAGACCACTTTAACTTCCTACTTCTCAATGTGTTCCATTTTATGTAAATATTGTTTTTCAAGTAATATACTGTGTTGATAAAGGTTGGGAATATGTATAAATTTTGCTTCAAATATTATTTTTATAACAATAAAGTATTTTTAATTATTTTAAAAATGGTATTTTTCGGTTACCCCAAAGGCCTGAGACAGATTCCTCTGATTGTGCTTTCAGTCTTTAGTACTTTAAAGAATGAAATAAGTTCATTATCCTAAAATCATGAACTGTATTCTGCTCTTTAAAAAGAAAAGCACAAAAAGCAGGATATTAAAAAAAAGGAAATTTCTGGATATTAGATAGTAAGAATAATATATATGTTAATATACCTACTAAATTGCAGGACACTATAATATCTGCTATATTAAATGCAATGAACTAATTTATTAAAGTGTTAAATAGTCTATGTACATATAATGTACATATATAAAAACTGTTTCAAATAGTATTTGGGATTTAAATCCTTAACAACACTAAAAACAATATTTCCCATTTATAAATTAACTACCTAAGGATAATAATACAGCAACAAAATTCTGAATAGAAAGACACTGAAATAGATAAAGTTTGTGCTAAGTCCTTGTGTTCTTATTCTCAATTAACTCTCCTAACAATTAACAATTTCATGATTGTCTTCAGTGGACGCCAAATATTAAATCACTAAAATACTCGTCCTCTGAATTTGAGGCACAGCCATGCTGTTCTAACAACTCTGTACACTCACTGACAATCCCAAAGATTACACAAACATAAGTAAAAAGCTCCATGGAGTTCTGTGTCTTTTCTTTCTGACTGAGGGTGCGGGTACCCAGACTCCTCTGGGGCTTTTGGTCTATGATCTACAGGGATAAGCTTTGGAAAAATCTCCATTGATTATTATTTAGAAGGGTCCTAGGATATCCACAGAATCCTAAAGGTTTCCACAGACAAAGACAATTTCCCAGTCCTTCATAGTTAATTTTAATCCAATCTTAAATTCTAACTTGACATTATCCTGGACATTAAGGCATGATGATAGACATCTTGGTTGGTTTTTCTCCCTAACTCCACATTAGGAAAAGTTTGAAAGGCATTAGATATCATTGCCCCAACCTAAACACAACCACTGAATTCTAGTTCTGTTGTTGTTGTTGTTGTTGTTGTTTTTATAGTTTTGTTTTTTAAGATAGAGTTATATGATATTGCCCTGGGCTAGTCTTCAACTCCTGACTTCAGACGATCCTACTACCTCACCCTCATCCACTATCCAAACACTAGGATTTCAGGCACATCCTACCCTCATGTTTGGCCAGGTCTTTTCTTAAACTCTTAAAGCTTCTGAAGAATGAATTATAATAAAATATCCTCATTATTATTTATATTGTGGTATAAAATGTAACCAAATAATTTAATAAGTACAACTTTAAGAAAAGTAATGATGCAAACGTTAAATTAATAAAGCAATCAAGCTAGAGACTCTAAATACAAATCTCCCTACAGAGGATATTCAAATAGTCAATAAACCCATAAAATATATCCTCAACATCATTAGTCATTAGGGAAATGCAAATCAAAATGGCAATGACACACCATTCACATCTAGTAGAATGGCTGTACTATAAAAGAAAATACTAAATGTTGAAAAGAAAGGAATTGGGAACCCAGACACTGTAGGTATGTAAAATGAGGTACCCACTTTGTAAAAGTGTGGCAGTTTCTTAAAGTGCTAAGCATTGTTACCAAAATTGCCCCAAATTTCACTTGTGGGTATAAACATGAGAAATTTTATATATATATATATATATATATATATATATATATATATATATATATATATATATATATATATCACATAAAAGCTAGGACATGACTATTCACAGCAAAATCAATCATGAGAATCAAAAAGTAGAAACTACCCCATATCTACCACATAATGAATGAATGAATGTGATGGAATATTATTTACCAGTCAAAAATATGCATATATATGACACCATGGGTAAATCTTGATAACATACTGTATGAAAGAATTCAACAACAAAATACAATTGTACAATTCAACTTATACAGAATATTATAAATAGCATAATGTAGATAGATAGAATAAAGATTAGTATTGGTTAGAGGACAAAGAACAGGAAGAAGTGGCAAGAACTGAGTAGGTGCAGGATTTATTTTTGGTGAGGTGTCAACTGTCCAAAACTGATTTATAATGATGATTGTATAACTCTATAGCTAAATTAAAATCATTAAATAACATTCAATGGCCCAATTATAGCTGCTATAACAAAATCCCTTAATAACGTCACTTCAAATCTGGAAGTTTATGAACACTAAGAAAAACAGTAAATGGTACCTGTTTAAATTTAGTGTTTGAACACATGCACTCTATATTCATTTATGTGTAAAATGGTGTATCGAGGTGTGAGAAATTATGAATCATTTAACAAATTGAAAATATTTACCAGTATATTATTTTACCTATATGTTCATTTTACATGTATTTGCAGTGTTTCATAAACAACAGTTCGTGTTTACGTGACAGGTATTACTTTTATAATGGAAAGGAAACAGTTTTCCACGCCTACTTAGGGAAGATTTTTGATGCACTATATAAAATTGTTGAGATTGAGTATCTTACACTCCTGCTTTTTCCCCACATTGCTTTGCTAGACAAGGCTGGCTTTCTGCCTCTCCCCCTCCCACCTCAGCCTGCTCCGTGAGCTAACGGAAGACAGCGCTGCTCAGCTTTGTCAGGTCTACTCCATTTCCAGACCTGCGATTTCAAGCACAATTGGACATTTTCTGAAGGAATTATGTCTGTCTGCATGTAAAATATGAGGCTTTGCAGATGTTTCCGGCCACAGTTATACAGCTGCAAAGAGTTTATTAATTATGAACTATAAGTGGTTTGTTCTGTAATTGAGACTCTCTGGGCTTAATATTACTGTAGAATCTACATACATCCATACTGGAGGAGCCTAATGAATGCTGTTATTTTATTTATTGCAGATGGCTATTTTAGGGAACTCAAGCAAAGCCAGTCTGCTTCCGTGGGGCCTTTCAAATATTGTGTCATGTTCCTATCTATGTGTTTTTTAAGCAACGGGAAAACACAGCTTGTCGAAACAGTACTCCCACTGCTCCGAATGCTGACCTCATCTGGGATGGACGGATCCCGACTCTGTATTCTAATCCTATTGACAGCGCCTCAGTGGGAATAATTACAAAAGTCTGTCTGAAATGCATACCTCCTGTCACCTCCATGCTATGACTTTTCACATTGAGCATGAACAGTGGGCAGGCAGGACAAAAGCGGCATGACGCAGGAGCATGTTATATATTGTGGTGCACCATCCCCATTAACCTACAACTCACTTTGAGAGGGCAGAAGAGACCACGTAGAAAACAGAGCATGTAAAAAGATACACATTTGAAGGTTATGAAGAGTACAAGGGAAAACTCATTGCTGTGCATTATAAATAAGTGTGTGTGTGTTGTGTGTGTTATTTATTGTGGTATTTAACCCAACACTTAATACTTTACAGATAGATGATAAAATGAAATAATATAAGCTTTTACAGAGATTTATTTTTAAGATTTGTAATGCAAAATAGAATAAAACAAAACAAAACACTGAATAAACACAGTTTTCATTAAATTACCAGCTTCAAATACACTACGTGTTCTGCAAGGGTCTACAGCTAAGTGTTCATTTTAAAAGAATATCATCACAAACCTGATGTTATCAAAATGATTTAAAAAGAGGAAAAGAAGCAGTTACGATATTCCACATCTATTCTCTTTTCTTATTCTCCTTTTAAGTATTAGGTTACAATAAAGAGCTGATGTGGTCAAGCTTAAAGAGAAGCAAATTTTCACTCGAAAGACTTGCGTTTAAATTTACTCCAACTCTTAACAACATATAACTGAGGGAAAGTTACTTCACACTGGGCTTTCAATTTCCTCGTACTCCTGTTACTAACACTGAAGTACTATGTGCAAAATGATTCTCCTATTTTTCTACCTAGAAAATTTTGTTTTAACAACAAAGTTAGCGGTTTATCTACCCAACGACTGTTTTAATTCAAACACTAGCTTTTAAAGTATGTATATTTCTACTGCACCTTACTGTATATACACACACATACACACACACACATACACACACACATACACACACACACATGTACATGCATGCACACATGTTTCTTGGTTTTCCAGTGGTCCCTCACCAAGACTGTGCAAGACAAGTTCTATGTGGGCCACCCGCTCTGCCTAGTGGCCCTGGAAGTGCCCATTCCCACCTGGCAGGCCACCCTACGATCAGGGCTGTGCACCCCCAGCTCTGTGGACAGTACCGCTGTTGACAACACTGAAAATGCAGGACACACAATGACATGCACATCCATTTTGGCTGACGTGGGTGCCAGAAATGGGATCTTACTGTTTTCACTGTATTTTTATTAACACATATTTGTCAGATATGTTGATCACATTCATTTTAGGGAATCTGTACTTGTGCATAATATATATTAATCCTCCTTAACCCCTTCCTCCTTCCCCCCAGAAAATGAATTTTAAAATTGTACAAATTACTAAAAATAAAAATCATTTCCTATAAAAAGGAAACATTTGAAATGTATAAAACACTCTTCTGATTTTCCCTCGTATTGTCTTCATAGGTCTGCTTTAAAAGCACACTCTATGTAGAGATTTTTTTTTTAAGGAAGAAACTAGGAAATCAGGATTTAGTAACAGTACTAGAAAAAAGTTTATAAAGAATGCCTTTACCTATAATCTAAGATGATAGCAAAACTATATTATTATTTGTTCTTACAGAATGAAAATACTTAAATTAGGTCAAGTTAGAGTAACAGCCATTTTATTGCTTATCTGTAGTGACTGAAAAAATTGGCTTATTTGTGAAACAGCATTACTTTATTCTAGAAGACTCCTCAAAGACAAGCAGCACTAGGAACAAGAGGCTCTATTAAGGAAGCTTCTCAGACATTTGCTTTAGGAAGACTTCAGACAGGGGGCAGTACTTTGCATTTATGTTACTGTCAAATTGATTTTCAAATATTTTTCTATATTTACTATAATACCATATGTTTTATAAATCCAGTTCTATTATTCACTCTCTTTAATTTATCAAGAAATCTCAAACAATGGAGCTTCCATACACAAATGCTAAAATCTGTCTTTTGAGTGACAATTTCTATTTTTAAAGGTCAAGCCCATAGTTTTTTGCAAAATCATTTTAAAAACATTCCTCAAAGATAATATTCATTGTTTTTTATGATTGTCATTGTTCACTTCATCATATAAGATTTCCCTTCAATTATCCTGAGCAGCCAGTACCAGTCACCCTTTATGTAAAGTGTTTCGTTTCTCTTCCAGCATTTACTAACTGTATGACCTTTACAAATTTCCTTAAGTGTTTGGAATCCAGTTTTCTTACACTTAAACTGAAAAAATGAATAATCAGGCCATCACCTAAAAGAGTTGTGGATGAGAATATATAGCTCATATATGAATGTAGCACAGAGCTTGGCAAAGAATACATACTTGCTAAGTAGTTAATTATTATGACCCTTTTATGATATGAATCTCTATATAGGTTTATGATCCCACTTTAATTTCTACTCTTGACAATTTTTAAAGTATGTTCCCATTATCAGATGTGTAGGTAATCAGCAATTCAAATTATGCAGCTAAATGATTTACTCCCTGACCAAGTAATGATGGCTTACGACCTCTGTAACTATTACTGTGCTAGGTGATAAATCAAGAAGTATACCTGCCTAAACAAAAAGCAAACAAATTTGATGCTCTCTAAGTACCATAGCATCATTTCCACCAGATTTAAGTGGTACAGATAACCAATGCATTAAATTTCTGATATTCATTGGAAATTACGTCTACAGCTTACAGCTACTGAGACTCAATTCGTATCTTTCACAACTCGAATTGTTTCCTATTTCAGTAGTGAATACAGTGAAGGCTCTAAATTCACCTTTCCCACCAAAGCTGTAGCATTTCATCAATGTGAAGTTAGAAATCTCCTCAGCCCAGGTAGATATGCGGGAAGTGTTTGTAGAGGCATATTATTGAATAATTATATATTTAAGCTGCAATGTTCTTTGTAGCAGTTATTGGCTTTTTTTCAATGGGGCTATTGTTAGAGCTGGCTATAGTGGAATATTTCTTAAGGGCAGGTTACTTCAAGTTCTTAAAAACGTTTTTTTAATTGAATTCTTTATTGGTACAATTTTTATACATCTCAAAATCACGTATAGCATTGGGAAATTTGTACCAACATATGACACAAGTTAATTCTCATCTTTACCCATATCCCTACCCACCCACACCTCCTCACCCCCTTTATACATGCTTTTATTTTCTTTCTGTATCATATTTATTCCTTCCCCTCATCACATTCCCACAGCAAGTTTCTTATTAATTCAATAAGAGATACACAGGAATGTGTCAGATATCACTACATTTAACAAAGAAAATATTTTATCTCTATACAAGAATTAAAATTAGAGTCCTTTGTGGATAAATCAATGACTGGTTCTTCTCCTATATAATATACTAGGGTTTAAATACCTGTAAGAAAACATTGCAAAACTCAAGGCCCTTTCCTATCAAAAAAAATCTTAATTTCTTAAAATAAAGAGAAGCTTTGTGGTGGAAAGGAATCACACAAGGAACTTTCATCATTAGTTTTGTGTGATAATTTCAAAAAATGTTTAAAACAAAAACGCCAAGGAATCTTTCCAGCTATTTTGTGAAAGCTGCAGTTAGAAAATATGAATCAATGGCAAGTCTTATGAAGCTAATAACCCTACAGCAGTGAATGACAGTTTGTGCATATGAGGAGATAAATAGGAACTTCTGTTATGTCACAAGAATATTTTCTGGAGATCATACAGAAATCAGTTTACCCTGAAGCATGACATTTTAAAAGATGCATCAGGACAGTGAGGAGATTCATTCAGTCTTTAAACGTTTACCAAGGAAAGAAAATAACAGGCAAAATAAATCTTTTCTGGGAAAAAAAAAAGATTTTGTTGACTTCAAATCTTTTTATTTTATTGAGATACTAAATGAAGAGGGGGGAAACAGAGTTGTGAGATAAACAAAACAGTAAAGTTTCTCTGACACCATCATTTCATTTTTGTTCTCTGAAAAGAAAGTCGTTTACTTTGTAGTTATTGGTGACCTCCACGTTGTGCAAATCATCTAACACAGCCCTTGCCAAGCTGTGAACTGCCTGCAGATTATTTTGCAAAATTAACATAGGTAGTAACAGAATATAATTTGACTATTTTTTAAAATAGATTCATTTGTAAAATAGCTAAAATGGAAAAATTCACCTCATACATTTTATTTGTTTTTTTTTTTAATAACTGATTCATCCGTCATGCCCTGTGATTGAAGTTCTTTCTTTTTTTCTTCTGACTTTCTGAAGCTATTTAGGAAAAAAGTGTTACTCTGCATACAATGCTATGGCATTAACACTTTCACCATTATTTCTTTATTTGTGTCTCTTCTGACTCACCACAAACCCTGTGAGAATAGTAATTATGATATGTGCAGCCCGTGATCCTAAAACCTAGCACATCTCTGCCTGCAAGATGAAAGAATGAAGAATATTCATTACACAGCATTATGCATATCTGAAGGCATTCCATTGAATTCATGACAGTCAGATCCGAGGGGCTGCCATGGCGCATTCTCAGTAGTGGACCGCACAGCCCTGCTTACAGCAGGAAGGGGAGATGTGGGGTAAGCTTTCCCTCTCAAGGAGCTGCATGCTTGGTGTGCGGGGAGTGAGCTGTAAAACCACGTTCAGGATAAGTCTTTAGGATGATTTCTAATGTGACTCTGAGAGTTCTTAAAATAGTTATAAAGAGATGTATGAAGGGTGTGGAAAACACTTATAAAAGCGTAACTTGAACATCTCTTTGGAACATGAAACAAAATGTAGGACAGGAAAACAAGGAGTTGTTCTTCTCTGCTTTAGATGAGTACTCACTTCGGTAAATGTGTGACCTATCCAAAGTCACACAAAAGCAAAAAGAATGTTCTACTTTTATATTAGCTAAATTTGCCATCAAATAAGTACATAACACTTTCACTTTCATAAGTAATTTGGGAACTAGACAAGTCATTATTAAAATACAGACCTATAATTAACATTTCTATTGGAAAATAAAACATTATTAATAGCTCTTGTTATGAAAAATAATTCCAATTTATTTGTTTCAGACTAAAAAATTCTACAACTATTTGAAACAAAAAGTTACTTTAAATACAATGGGCTTTATAGTTTCTTTTTTTTCCTTTTCTCTGAACAGAACCACACAGATATCAACACCTTCTTATGTCAATTTGTCTTTTTTCTACTTAATTTCACAGGTCTCTGACATATGTTAGTTACTTGATCTCTCATCTATGATGTGGGTATAACAAAATCAAGGTTTCTTTTTTAAAAAAGAACATATATACATACATCATTTCACTGTTTTAAAGTTGAAATTTAAGTGAGCAAGGAAAATGGGATAAAGCCATACTGTCCTTTCATTTTAAGAGTGAACCCAGAAAAAAATAAGGCCACGCAATGGAAAGAATTGAACTCAACAGATGAGTGGGTGTACATTCGAAAATGAAATATTTGAAGAATTGAGAAGTGAATACTATTTTCTCACAGAAAAAAATGATAATATAAATATGCACATTTCAAAGAGAAAACCATTGAAAGTTCTTACAAAGAATAAATTAAAATGTAATGACTGAATTATCTAACATTAATGGGGCTATAAAATAATACTATGTATAGAGAGCTACAAGTACATTAAATCATCCCAATTATTTAGTTTCAAATCACTCCTGATGCCAACTAAAGATCTGTAAATGTCAATCTGTACTAACTAGAACACAGAAAATAAGAGAAAATATAGTTCAAAAATTTCACCCAAATGAAGAGGTTAAGAAAACACAGGAGAAAGGCAGATGACAGATTGGGAAGACATACTGTCACAGATGGACACCAGGTGGAATGGGTATGCAATATTTTTAGAATAGATTTTTCTCCACATTTAATTTGAATTAGTCCTCTGGGTAAATGTTCAGCAAAGGATAGATACCAACAAAACTAGTACTAGAATGTTTGCCTCAATAAGCAGAATTTATAAAGGTCGGAGCTGACTGATGTAGTCCTATGTGATTTAGGGAAAATCCAGTATTCTAAAAGAATTTGTAAAGACATTGTGAGAGTAAGAACACCAGGGAGAAAACCAGATAACTAACACTTGAATTTTCCATTGTGCTTTAACTGCACCACAGTGAGCACAATACATATGGCATGGCAAGGTAAAGGATAATCCTTGTAACGGCAACAATTACAAAGGGAGATTCCCAACCTTTTAAGAATGTAAGTATTTCTTTTGCCGGTTTTGAATATGATTATTTTGCAGTATGAATTAGTAGCCCTTTAACTAAAAGGCTAGAAGGCGAATCTTTTCTACAGATGTTAAAAGAATATGTCTAGACATGGTGTCAATAAAGGTTTTAAAATTCTTTGATTTTTCCCAGACTGAAATCTTTCTCTTATCATACAAATAGTGTTGAGTGCTACAAAATATTTCACACTATTAGAATTCAAAGGAGATAATCTTTTTCAAGATTAGAAGATGATTTTGTTTGCATTATATTTGTTATGTACATTTTTCACTTAACTTGTATGTCTATCATTCGGTTTATCTAAACTTTTAAATACATAGTTTTGTGTTTAATGTCATTGAGCACATAATTGAAAAGAACTAAATTTGTAGCTCTTATAGCCTATTAAACAGTGCTGTTTAATATGGTTAGCATCCTATTTTACACATAGAAAATACAACAGTTGAATAACTTTACACATTGTCTTTGCAATATCTATATCAAATATTCTTTATTAAATTATTTATTTGAAGTAAATTTATATTGCAAAGAAAATAAATATTCTCAAAATACACTGCTATTTTAATTACAATGCACAAATGTACGATTTAGGGAAGATAAAATATCAAAGCCACTGTCTAGATTGATCATATATTTTTACATAAATATTTATGTGTGATACAAAATTAGACAATAAAAGACAGATATGTACATTGGCCTGTCAATGCTTTCATGTATGAAATGAAACAACAGAACTTACATTTTCCTATCAGTTTATATTAAATTTCCACTTTGTTCCTGTGATATCAAAATACATTTTAAAAATCTAGAAATAATTCTCAATAATTTTCTTCAAATTCTGATTTTCTCGTCAAGCTACCTGTAAAAAAAGTGGTCAAAATAAAATAGTACTAAACAGGAGATTAATTTTCTTAGAATTAATGAGTCCAACAGATATATTTCTTCTATCTATACTTTGGTAGGGCCGGGCATGATGGCATACACTTTTAATCCCATTTCTGGAGAGGCTGAGGTAGGAGGGTCACCAGGAATGTAAAGCCAGTCTGAACTACACGTTAGATCCTGTCTCAGAATAAACGACACGGCAAGAAAGCTTGGATATATAGGAAAATATATTTAACTAAATTGTTTTAAAGATTTTCTATGACTTGTACAAATAATGTAAAATAAATTCTCAATCATTACATAACCTTGAATTATTCATTGTGTGCATTTGATAGTTCATTAATTGGCCAGCTGTTTACCACATAAGACTACCATCTAGTAGCATGTGAGATAATTTGAGTATTTGGAGGATAGTACACAAATCAATGGTATTTTTAGAACTTAGAATTTACTAGTATCTCCAGAGTTATTTATGGAAAATGACAAACGCTGATTCTATATTTGTTACCTTCTTTTCTCCATGTGTGTGCAGTCTCTTTGTAAAAAACACAATATTGATGTAAATACTGCATACACTAATGAATTAATGTATTGTTTTATGCTCTGTAAAATATAAAACTATCACTCCAATGATCATCTTACATGCCACTAATTTGAAAAAAACGACCTTTTCATAATACATTTCATTGTTTTCTAAGTACTCCTGTTAACTTAGCAGAGAAGTACTATTAGGATGAAGAAGAGCATTTCAAATGTCCAAAGAATGAATAGAAAAGGTGAATTTCAAATTCCTAGCCAACAATGGCCACCAAAGTAACAATGACAGAAACACAAAAAGTACAGCATTTAACAAGAGTTTTAAAACTGCCTCAATTCATTGTAAACTCCAGAAAAGTTTCCATCAAAGAGAAAGCTATGTGGTGCTGAACTTCCTAAAGCCATTGCAAAAATATTTATCAAAAGGCCAAACAACATCATGTCAGTGGTGCCTCTGGCTTAGGCAATTAAGCCCTCTTTCTAGCACCAGAGATAAGAATATAGATAGGACCCTATCCATTTATCTATCAAGCCACCTCTCCTACTTAGTACATTATCACTTCTGTTCAAACAAGAGAGTAATCACATTTTTCCCCTTAAATATAATAGTATCAAATACATTTTATATGAGTTAATCTCTTGAAGTCTTCCACATGTCACTTCTTTCTAGCAAATCCTTAGTGTTGCCCAGAAGGTTGGCATTTTATGCATATGCATATACAGTACAATTTTACTTACAAAGATGAAGGAAACTGCTCACTGTGAAAATATAAATTTAAAAAATAAGAGGAAACAGCCCGACAGGCTGCAGACTATTGAGCCAACACTTACTCATGCTAGGACACGAGGAGGAAACCATGGGGTTTTCCTCATCTGTAATAGAGATATAATACAGACTCCTCCTAGTTTAGATTGCTAGGAGAACTGACTGACTTAAAGAACACATGTTTTTGGAACACAGTAAGTGTTGGTTATATGTGGTACTAAATGTCGGTTAACATTATCATTGCCATTGTTATAGCACAGGAAAGAACACTGTATTTTAAAATTAATACTGCTTTTCCCCAAACATACAAACATTTCTGGAGTGTCCGCCAATGTATTTTTGCAAACATTTATTTGCCTCATTACATAAACTGTTCTGCTAATTACCTGAAAGTGTCTACTAACAAACTTCTTTTAAAGTTTAAAAGAACATCAGTTAAAAATTCATCTGAATTTTTCCTTCTATTGTTTGGTCTACTGAAACAATTTGTTCTGTATGTTATATTAGTAGAGTTATAATTATATTCTTTAGAATGAAAGGAAATATGCCAAACACATTTTTCAATATGTGTAATTTGCCATGTAATGCCAAAATAAAAACAGCACAATACTGACTCATAAAAATTCAGAAATTTTTAAAACATCAATAAAAGTTTCACTACCCTTTATACAGCAATTATAGATTTTAAAAATTCAATGAAAGGAAAAAATAATAAAAACAGATTTCTATACTGATAAAACTTATACTTCAAGTTACTTTGTGCTTTTTTCTTATCCTTAACAGTAATGCACATAAAACTGTATATCATTCTATTTTCCACAACTGCAGAAACTAACAATTTATTTCTAGAGATAACTAAGGAAAATGAATGCTCCCATCTTTACCTTTATAAACACAAAAAGAAAAAAAAAAAAAAAGATGGGCCAGAGGGTTAGCTTAGTGGTTCCAGTGCCTGCCTCGCAAGCACAAGGTCCTGAGTTCGATCCCCGGTAACCACATATAATGCTGGGCGTGGAGACTCACGCCCACCAGCAATCAGCACCACATTCCATAGTGCCCGGCATGGTGGCTCATGCCTGTAATCCCAGCACTCAGGAGGCAGAGACAGGAGGATTGCTGAGTTCCAGGCTTGCCTGGGCTACATAGTGAGCTCAGGGCCAGCCTGAACTGCAAAGCGAGACCCTGTCTCAAAAAAAAAAAAAAAAAAAAAATCCTATACAACTTCAGGTTTCTTCCACTGTTATTTCTCTTAGCTATATGGTTTATAGAAACATCATCATTAAATATTTGTATTATACACATACAGAGTAAGGAAGATAAGAAGCAGGTAAGGTGAGCCATTTTCATCATTAGTAAGTCTGAAAGAAAGAGAGCCTATTTAAAAAAACACGCCATGCCATCACCACCAATAATCAGGGGAAAGATTCTTTGGGTTTCAGTTTCATATACTAATTCAGTATCAGTATTTGGCAACAAAAGAAACAACATGAATCATTTGAGAGCACAACTGGTCATGTCAATGTATGAGAAAGCAGAAGAGGTCTTCGACTACCCACAGAAATAAATGGAACTGATTTCCTTTGTTTGTAAAATCTTGTCCTTGCACACTATAAAGACAGAAGTACAAGGTGTCTCCACACCACTGAACTTGTACAAAAATAAAATAGATATAATTCACACTGTATAGCAAAAACCCCATCTTTGGGCAACTGTAAGCCCTGTTTAAATCTTCAACCCTGAGACCAAGTTAGAGGCCTACTCACTGGCTTTCTCCTTCCACCTTTGGAGTGGACTCTCAAAATGCAGGTTAACTTGCCTCTCTCAGAAGGCTCCTCGCCTACTCCATTCCTCAGTGGTCTTTGCTTCCCGCACAAGCAGCCCAGAGTCCTTCTACCTCCACATTCCTGGCCATGTTAGAGATAATCATCTTGATCTGCTACCAATGGACAGTTGTTTCTCTTCTAATCTGAAACACATTTTTGCAATGACTCCACTCCTAGCTAAGCAAAATGAAGAAGGTTATGGATGGATTTTAAAACGTGGAACATAAAAGCATCTACACTTCTGTTAGAAAAGTTAGTCTTATTCTTCAAAGAGTGTTTCCACAGAGTTTCCTCAATGATCCTAGATGAGATGCTTGGAAATTAATTTTACTTGAAATTAATCTGTAAAAGAAATAATTTTGAAAAGCTAAAAATGTATTGTATAGATTAGAGTGGAGAGACTATTTTTATTACCACCATCTCTTCTCTTACATATCCTGTTTCAAATTTCACCAGAAAAAAAAAAAAAAAAGCCTCAAAGCTTTTATCCATTCAACAGCAAACTGAGTCGTGCTTTACCCTCTCCCTCTTCTCCCATCAGGTTAATGAGTCTGTATCTGATCTTGCTTTGAGCTCACATTCCAGCAAGTCCATCTCCAGCTTTTATCACAAGTCACCTAGACTCCTGCTCTATGGCACTTCTTTGCTTTGGTCATTCACTAGTTCATTCCACAAATACGAGTAGTTCTTTCAAACAAATTATGCTGAGGATAGAGGAGGGGGTTGGCTTTCCCTGCTCTCCACAGAACCTGCAATCTGTAGAAAGCCACTATCAAACAAGCAACTCTAAGAAAGGACTGAGTGCGAGGAAATCGGGTCACTATAGAAATATGCATAAGTGGTATCTTCTCTGGTGAGACAGAAACTACAGAATGTGTGAGAGATGCTCAAAGCAACACGAAGACTGAGAGAGACTAACAGACAAATATTTTAAAGAGCAGAGAAAAAAAACAAAACATAGTCTTCCTAAGGCAAAGATTGCAGCTGGCAGAGGCTAAAGTGGGGAATGCAGGTAGAAGAGAAACCAAACAGGCTGGCAGAAGGAGCAGTGAAAGCAGTTAAGAAATGTTTATTTTATTCTGAGAGGAACAGAAAGCCATGGAAAGCTTTTAAAAGATAGTGTTAAGATAAGAAATGCATTTGAAAAGATTCTTCTGGCTACAGTGGATTAGCGGTAGGCAGAAAATGCAAACAGAAAGAAAGCTATTGCGGTAACACAGGGTGATGGACTTGCACGGAGGTGACTGAGGGGAGATGGGGCATGTCAGTTAGTCCAAAAGCTGGACATTTGTTCATTCAGGAGCTCTTTCGAGGCTGGATCCTGACATGTGGACTACATACTGCTCTTTAACTTCCAGATCCCCAGCCCACAGCAGCAAATTCAATTTAAAAACACTGGGACTTAAAACACAGTTTGATTTACAGCAGTAAATAAAGTCCTCACAACATCATAGGAGACAAATAAAACAAGCACATTTCACTCATTAGACACAGTAAAGCAGAGCCTTGGAGAGAGTAAGAAGCCTACAAAATGCCACTAGGTAGCAGACACAGCCTTAGAAGCCAGTCGCCACTTCTGAGGCCCAGTTCTGTTGCTAGTTAAATGTGATGTTTCCGTTTCTGAAATACTGGATTCAGTCCTCTGCTCCTAAACCTCTCCCCAAGTCTGGTTTGGGGTATACTAAACAAGTAGGTAACTGATTACTTTCAGGTTCAGTTTTCTGATAGTTACATAAATGTATACATTTATTAACTAGCAATTGCACATCCAAATGGAAATAGGTGTTTGAACATATTCGAAATTTGACTCTAAAATGTTATAGTCATTTTGTCATCATAAAATATGACTATCGAGACCCAATTTGATGACTCTAAGGTACTAGAATTACTTTTTTGTTAGTGGCCCCTTTATTAGTTACACATATATGAATTTAATGTTAGATATAATTATATAATAGCTTGTATTTAAAAAGCTGAAATAGGGCCAGAGGGTTAGCTCAGTGGTTCCGGCTCCTGCCTCACAAGTGCAAGGTCCTGAGTTCAATCCCCAGTGACCACATACTGGGCGTGGTGACTCACGCCCACCAGCAATCAATACCACATACCACAGTGCCGGGCGTGGTGGCTCAGGCCTGTAATCCCAGCACTCGGGAGGCAGAGACAGAAGGACTGCTGAGTTCAAGGCTTGCCTGGGCTCCGTAGTGAGCTCAGAGCCAGCCTGAACTACAAAGTGAGACCCTGTCTAAAAAAAAAAAAAAAAAAAGCTGAAATATGCCAAAAAGTAGATAGAAAAGTAGTTATTTTGTAAGTAGAAAATGTATGAAAAGAAGCTCTGAAGTGCATATGGAAGGCAACTATATATTCATAACTCAGATCAGGTCCTTTCAAAAGAAAGAATTAAAGGGTAGATGTTAAGGATTACAGAAGGGCCTCCTTAATTAGTACACTGAAATAACAAGAAAACGGATTTCTGTAAGGAATTTGGAAGTGCTAGTGCTCAGTATGTCACCACAGCTTTATATGGTCTCTAACTATACGAATTAACTGACCTAGACAGACAACAGCGTCCTGAAATCTGAAGAAGCTGTGAAATCTTATCAGTCAGTCCTATTACAAAAGTCTTTAGAATTAGTGTATTTCATGGCAACGATCTGCTTAAAATTGAGTTTAAAAGTTATAGAAGTTTTCTGTTTTAACTTTAACAGACCGCTTTATGAACCAAAGTGCCTTTGCTGAAGGCTAAGTGTCCGGGTTCATCGCCCCAGTCACAAAATGGACAGCAATTTTGATAACATTAAATGTCTGTTAATTTTACTTAACCCTTTCCAACTCTGAGAGTTAAACAGTAAAAGCAAAATGAATCATGATCAATTTACTGGTGATAATATTTGCTCTTCAGAACCGTCACAGGACAGAGTAAATATTTTGGTAGAGGGAAGAAAAATGATATAATTTGGAACTACTTACAGATGAGTTGTTGCAAAAGCATAAAAATAAAAAAGTATGAGTTGTGAATAAACCTGACTAACAATGCAAGGGGAAAATGCCCTCATACAAGCATACATGTATACCAGAATTTTAAATCCATTTTATAAAATCTCCAAAGCAGATTTTTTTTCAACATGTATGGAGAAAGAAATTTCATTAGTGAGAGACATTCCTACTAGGATTGCATTGCTCGATTATTCTTCATCAAGTAGACGAGAATATCAGTCCTTACACTTTATTCCAGGAAAGCGATAGTCTGAAATTAGACCTGCTAAAAACAGGTAGGACTGTGAAATTCAAGGAAATGCTGCCTCAAGAAGCTAACGGCACAAAAAAAAAAAAAAAAAAAGGATAAAATTCTCTTTATCCTTACAAAACTGCCACATTATTCCAAGTGAGGTAACAGGCAGAACTTCACAGCAGATTAAAAGGAATGCAAGGACAAATGTTTCATTCAGTAGCATTTTCTATAAAGCAGATAACTTTCACCCAGCAAAGAAGAGCCTTGTCTTTCAACTCTTTTGGAAAGTTTGTGTTACTATATTGAAGCTCTTTTTCTTTCACTTATTCATGAAAGTATTGGCAACTACTCTGAGTCCCTCATACTTACAAAATTCAACATGGCAGGTGGTCCTTAATTTTTCACAGCAACTACTGAAAGCTCTGCAAAAGGGGACTTATCTCTATTGCCATTTGTGTTTTATTTGTTTCAGCTGCCATTAAGAAATAATTTCCTTACATTTTCAGAAAATATCTTCTTTGACAATAATGAAGCCCTCTTTAGAAAGGGTTCTTTCGTATTTTCATGAAAAATTTGAACATTATCATAGCTATATTCATTTCAAAGGATATCTGCTACTTAAAAATTAATCTATAATTTTGATGTCCCTTGCACACAGTCCTTGGTAACACAAATCCAGAGAAAATTATGTGTTGAGTTATAACTTGAAAGAAAGTAAGCAATAAAAAGTGGGGGGGGGGTGTTTGTTTCGTTTTGTTTTTGCTTTTTGAGACAGAGTCTCGCTTTGTAGTTCAGGCTGGCCCTGAACTCACTATGTAGCCCAGGCCAGCCTTCAACTCTCTGCAACCCTCTTCCCTCTGCCTCCTAAGTGCTGGGATTACAGGTGTGACCCACCACACCTGCCACTGTGGTATGTGGCACCGGGGATCGATTTCCCGACCTTGCACCTGACAGACAGACACTGGAACCACTGAGCTAAATCCCTGTCCCAAAAGGGAGATTTTTAGACTGTATGATACATATTACAAGTAATGAACTTAGAAATAAAATAAGATGGTGAAGGTCACATGAACTTATTATTCCTTTAACAAGTTATAAGATCTTTTAATAATTTTCTCTGAAACAAACTGAAGATTTCTTAATATGCCTTTTATTTTAAAATGTGTCCTTAAAATCTAGGACCTTACAGTTATTCTGTAAGGCAAATAATCGGGTCTTTTGGTAACATGTTACTAACACATGCATTTCATAGTTCTAACACCGAATAGTGTTAGAAAATAAATGGAAAATTAAATCAATCACAAATTATATCTTGAAATATAAAGCTTATAATCACCATTCTGGCATATTTTACCTTCTGTAATTCTATAATTTTAATGCACACAGTCCTTGATAACACAAATCAAGGACTTGAATATGGCCACGATGGTTTGATACATAAAACAGAGCAAGGTCTTTATCTAGAGTATATAAAGAACTACCACATCTCAAAAAATAAGAAAATAAATCCAGATTGTTAGTGTTCTTCTCTAATCCCAGCAAGGCTGAGGCAGGAAAATCACACATTTGAACCCACCCTGGGCAATTTAGTGACTTGGTGAGACCAGTCTCACAATTAAAAATGGGTGTAGTGAGAAGGACTCAGATTTAATCCTTGGTATTGAAAACAGTGTTTAACCCCAAAGTTGACAAAGTGAACACATTATCTGGAACAGATTTTCTTTTTTTAACAAAATAAGATAATAATAGACCAGTAAGTACAATAAAAGATCCTTTATCATCAATTATCAGAGAAATATAAATTTTATGAACTTTCAGTACACACCCACTGGTATGGCTAAAATTAAGCTAAATATTACATGTTGGTAAGGACTCAAAGGTCTATAATACATGTTGTGGGAATGTGAAATTGTTTACCCTAAAGAACTGTTTGACAATTTTTTTTTTTTTTGAGACAGGGTCTTGCTTTGTAGTTCAGGCTGGCCCTGAGCTCACTATATAGCCCAGGCAAACCTCAAACTCAGCAATCCTCCTGCCTCTGCCTCCCGAGTGCTGGGATTACAGGTGTGAGCCACCATACCCGGCACTGTGATATGTGGTATTGATTGCTGGTGGGCGTGAGTCTCCATGCCCAGTATTGTATGTGGTTACCGGTATCGAACTCAGGACCTTGCACTTGCGATGCAGGCGCCGGAACCACTGAGCTAAATCTCCGGTCCGACAATTTTTTATTATATGTGAAGAAAGAAAGGAAGGAAGGAAGAAGGAAAGAAAGAGAGAAAGAGAGAGAGAGAGAGAGAGAGAGAGAGAGAGGGAGGGAGGGAGGGAGGGAGGGAG
>PVIC010001418.1:10066-92175 GCA_004025085.1 Thryonomys swinderianus | reverse complement strand
AAAAAAAAAAAAAAAAAAAAAAAAAAATTAATACATGTACTTTTTTTTTTGTTTTTGATATAGGGTCTCGCTTCATAGTTCGGGCTGGCCCTGAGCTCACTGTGTAGCCCAGGCAAGCCTCGAACTCAGCAATCCTCCTGCCTCTGCCTTTTGCCTCTGTGCTGGAATGACAGGCCTGAGCCACCAAGCCTGGCAATACATGTACTTTTTGAGGGGAGGATGGTGCCAGGGAGTGAATCCAGAATCTTACATGGGTGCCACACCCTGGCCATACAGTGTTTGTTCTTACGGTTGTTGAATCCAGAACCTCACCCTGAGCTACAGCCCTAGTACTTGTTTGGAGAAAGAGTAGCTAAATCACAAAGTTGCTGCGGCGAGACTTGAACTTGAAATCTTGTCTCAGTGTCCTGGAGTGCTGGAATTCTGGCATGTGCCACCATGACTAGTTCTGTACTATTATTTTTAGCTTTTTTTTTTTTTTCCTTCTGGTTTCTTTCATTTTTTTTTTTCCTTAATTCAGGAGAATTACAGTGATTTTTCCATGTGTAGCCCAGGCAAGACTCAAACTCAGCAATCTTCCTGCCTCTGCCTCCCGAGTGCTGGGATGACAGGCATGAGCCACCATGCCCGGCTTTTGTGGTATATGGTACTGATTGCCAGTGAGCGTGAGCCCCACACCCAGTATTGTTGTATGTGGTTACTGGGGATCGAACCGGACCTTGCACTTGCTAGGCAGGCTCCGGAACTACTGAGCTAAATCTCTGGCCCTTCTCTATTTTTTTTGAGATAGGGTGTCACTGTGTAGCCCAGGCTGGCTTTGAACTTGCAGCACTCCTCCCATCTCAGCCTCCCAAGTGCCGGGATTATAGGCCTACACTACCACACCTGGCTCTATTCCTATCATTTTGTGTATATAACACATTTACCTACTTTGAGCTGTGGGAATAAAATTTAAATTTTAGTGTTCTCATGGATGGTAAAATTATAATTTCTCTTAACTATATATGAGTTAGCCTCACTTTTTTTGGTACCAAGTGTGAAACACAGGACCTTATGCTTGTCAGGCAGGTGCAGTGCCACCAAGCTATGTCCCAGCCCAGCCCTACTCTTTTTTTTTTTTTTTTGCTTTTTGAGACAGGGTCTCGCTTTGTAGTTCAGGCTGGCCCTGAGCTCACTATGGTGCCCAGGCAAGCCGCCGTGAACTCAGCAATCCTCCTGCCTCTGCCTCCCGAGTGCTGGGATGACAGGCGTGAGCCACCACGTCTGGCATTCCCAGCCCTACTCTTAAAAACTGGGACCACACTGGAGTCATTCTCATAATTTCATCCCCCACCCCAGTACTGGGGATCAAACTCAGGTCCTTGTGCTTCCAAAGCAGGCGCAGTACCACTTGAGCCAAATCCCAAGCCCCATACCATTTCTTTTCAGAGTATCGTGAGCAGCTTCTGTGCTGCCAGTTGCCTCACTCAGCCTTGTGTTAGGCTTTACGTGAGTGCCCCAACTGTTTCTGTGTCATCTAGGTCTCAAGCAGGCCTTGGAGACAGTGAACGACTACAACCCTCTGATGAAGGATTTCCCTCTGAACGATCTGCTCTCTGCCACCGAGCTGGACAAAATACGGCAGGCGCTTGTCGCAATTTTCACCCATTTGAGAAAGATCCGAAACACAAAGTACCCCATCCAGAGGGCCCTGCGTCTAGTGGAGGCCATCTCCCGAGACCTGAGCTCCCAGCTACTCAAAGTGCTGGGCACTCGGAAGCTGATGCACGTCGCTTATGAAGAGTTTGAAAAGGTAAGTTTTGGTCTGTTACAAACCGGCCTCGAGGCAGGAGACAGGAGGACACTGTACTAACAGGCTGCTGTCCTGAACTGCGTCCTAGGTCATGGTGGCTTGCTTCGAAGTGTTTCAGACTTGGGATGATGAGTATGAGAAACTTCAGGTGTTGTTGAGGGACATCGTCAAGAGGAAAAGGGAAGAAAACCTGAAGATGGTATGGCGGATCAATCCCGCCCACAGGAAACTGCAGGCGCGCCTTGACCAGATGAGAAAGTTCAGACGCCAGCACGAGCAGCTGAGAGCGGTCATCGTCAGGGTCCTGAGGCCACAGGTATGGCCTGTGTTCTGAGAACCGATATGTGTGTTGCTTAAGTGCCCCAAGAATTAACAGTTTTCCATTCAGTACTCAGTACTTCTTTTTCCTTGGCTCTGTTCTTGGTCTGACCCTGTCATCTTTAAGATCTAGTGGTTCTGGCTGGGGATGTAGCTCAGTGCTGCTGTGCCTGCCTGGCAAGTGCAAGGTCCTGAACTCAATCCTTGGTACCAAAAGAAAAGATCTAGTGATTCTGCATTATGTCGTTTCAATTCAGTGTCTTGTGTGGACCCCAGAACCAGACCTGTTGGGTTTTAAATTCCAACTCCATTTTTTCTAGTGTTTTGTAAACATGTTATTTAACCTGCCTTTCTGAATCTTCATTTATGAATATGGGTAAATAATTGCGTATGCCTGAGAATTAAAAAATGCAGTGACTTTTCTTTGTACATACTTTTTTTTCCCCTCTTTGGAATTTTCATCGGTTCTTTTCTTCCTTTAAAAAAATCTAATAAAGGGCCAGAGATTGAGCTCAGTGGTTCCGGTGCCTGCCTCGCAAGCACAAGGTCCTGAGTTCGATCCTGGTAACCACATACCACAGTGCCGGGCGTGATGGCTCACGCCTGTAATCCTAGCACTCAGGAGGCAGAGGCAGGAGGATTGCTGAGTTCGAGGCTTGCCTGGGCTACATAGTGAGCTCAGAGCCAGCCTGAACTACAAAGCGAGACCCTGTCTCAAAAAAAAAAAAAAATCTAATTGAGGGGCCGGACATTTAACTCAGTGGTTCTAGCATCTGCCTAGCAAGCACAAATTCCTGAGTTCAGTCCCCAGTAACTACATACAGTAATACCGGACATGGTGACTCAGGCGCACCAGCAATCGGTACCACATACCACAATGCTGTGTGTGGTGGCTCACGCCTGTAATCCCAGCACTCAGGAGGCAGAGGCAGGAGGACTGCTGAGTTTGAGGCTTGCATGGGCTGCATAGTGAGTTCAGGACCAGCCTGAATATAAAGCGAGACCGTGTCTCAAAAAAAACAAATTTTTACTTGAGGGCTAGAGAGATGTAGTTCAGTGCTAGAGTGTTTGCCTAGCATGTAAGAGGCCTTGGTAATGGAATGATCCCTAATGATGGGGGAAAACATAATGTCCAACAAAAACCCCATTTTTGACTAGGTATAACGGTCCTTGTTTGTAAATCCCAGTACTCGGGGAGCCTGAAGCAGGAGGATCAAAAGTTTGAACCCAGCCTGGGCAGTGTAGAAAGGAAAGAAGGAAGGGCTGGAGATACAGCAGTTTGAAGGGTCTGGGTTTGATCCCTGGTACCCTCAAAAAACCCTCCACAGTGTCAGAAAGTCTTTATGGTACAGAGCTAAAATATTATAATGTTTTGCTTGGCTTTAAGTTATGGCTATGAAGTATATGACTAACAGTTCCAAAACCTGTACTGCTGACTGATGATCTCGCGTGGTATGGACAGTAAAATAAAACTTTTCCTTGGTGACCACCCACCCTAGGTCACAGCAGTCGCACAGCAGAATCAGGGAGAGGTGCCTGAGCCCCAGGATATGAAAGTGGCTGAGGTCCTGTTCGACGCTGCGGACGCGAACGCCATCGAGGAGGTGAACCTGGCCTATGAGAATGTCAAGGAGGTGGACGGGCTGGACGTCTCCAAAGAGGGCACCGAGGCCTGGGAGGCTGCAATGAAGAGATACGACGAGAGGATCGACCGCGTGGAGACGCGGATCACCGCCCGCCTGCGGGACCAGCTGGGCACAGCCAAGAATGCCAACGAGATGTTCCGGATCTTCTCCAGGTTCAATGCGCTGTTCGTCAGGCCGCACATCCGCGGGGCCATCCGGGAGTACCAGACCCAGCTGATCCAGCGCGTGAAGGACGACATCGAATCCCTGCACGACAAGTTCAAGGTCCAGTACCCACAGAGCCAGGCGTGCAAGATGAGCCACGTGCGCGACCTGCCGCCGGTGTCCGGCTCCATCATCTGGGCGAAGCAGATCGACCGGCAGCTCACCGCCTACATGAAGCGCGTGGAGGACGTGCTGGGCAAGGGCTGGGAGAACCACGTGGAGGGCCAGAAGCTAAAGCAGGACGGGGACAGCTTCCGCATGAAGCTCAACACCCAGGAGATCTTCGACGACTGGGCCCGGAAGGTGCAGCAGCGCAACCTCGGCGTCTCGGGCCGCATCTTCACCATCGAGAGCACACGCGTGCGGGGCCGCACGGGAAACGTCCTCAAGCTCAAAGTCAACTTCCTTCCCGAGATCATCACGCTGTCCAAGGAAGTCCGGAACCTCAAGTGGCTCGGTTTCCGCGTACCCCTGGCCATTGTGAACAAGGCTCACCAGGCCAACCAGCTGTACCCATTTGCCATCTCGCTGATCGAGAGTGTGCGGACCTACGAGCGCACCTGCGAGAAGGTGGAGGAGCGCAACACCATCTCGCTCCTGGTGGCCGGCCTGAAGAAGGAGGTGCAGGCGCTGATCGCAGAGGGCATCGCGCTGGTGTGGGAGTCCTACAAGCTGGACCCCTACGTGCAGCGCCTGGCGGAGACGGTCTTCAACTTCCAGGAGAAGGTGCGTCAGCCCGATCCTCACACGTCCCAGTAGTGAGCAGAGGTGGTAGCTGAGCCCCAGCCTTCCCGAAGGACAGCCGGCAGGAAAATGAGATGAGAGAGATGATAGCTCTGGGGAGGCGTGTGCCCTGTGCCAGGCCTAGAAACCAGTGAGGAGAAGGGGTCAGGGATGCTGTCTGCCTGTGCATCGGGCACAGGGAGGCTCAAGGTCTTCCCACCTGTGCACAGAAGCAGATAGCCACACCTTCCCTCTCCTGGGTCGAGTATCTGCTGTCACTGCCTTGAGCGTCTGTTAATGAGCGAAGGCGAAGCAAGCCATGTGTGTTGGTGCACTCCGGGAGGCCGAGGCGGGAGGTTCACAAGTGTGAGCCTAGCTGGGGCGACTTGGCAAGACCCTGTCTCCAGGACATAGCTTGGTGGGGAGTCCCTGGGTTCAGTCCTGAGGACTGTGGAAAACCAGAAAGGACTAAGGGAGTGGCTGCTGCCAGTGCTGCATGTCTTCCTGTAGGTGGACGATCTGTTGATTATCGAAGAGAAAATAGACCTGGAAGTGCGTTCCTTGGAGACGTGCATGTACGATCACAAGACCTTCTCGGAGATCCTGAACAGGGTCCAGAAGGCGGTAGACGACCTCAACCTGCACTCCTACTCCAACTTGCCCATCTGGGTCAACAAGCTCGACATGGAGGTGAGGTGTGGGAACGGGCCCTGCTCAGCACACACCAGCCTGTCAAAGGAGCATTGCCCTTAGAAGTGGTGATGCTGCGTCTGGTGGGATGTCCTGGAACCCCAGCTCTCAGGAGACCGAGGCAGAAGGATTGCAAGTGTGAGGCCATTCTGGGCAGCCCAGGAAGGCACTGTCTCTAAAGTAAAAGAAGTCATCTGTGGACCAGAGGTTTAGCTCAGTGGTTCTGGCGCCTGCCTAGCAAGCCCAAGGTGTTGAGTTCGATTCCCGGTAACCACATAAACAATACTGGGCGTGGTGACTCAGGCCCACCAGCCATCAGTACCACACACCACAGTGCTGGACGTGGTGGCTCACGCCTGTCATCCCAGCACTCGGGAGGCAGAGACAGGAGGACTGCCGAGTTTGAGGCTTGCCTAGGCTACATAGTGAGCTCAGGGCCAACTATAAAGCGAGACCCTGTGTCCAAAAAAAAAAGCAGTCATCTGTGATGGCCCTTCTCCCTACACTGTCCCCCGTGTCCACACAGTTCTGAGCTGGGCATAGGCAGCCGCAGAGGAGCAGAGCCCCTGCTATTGGCTGGACATGTGACAGCTCCTTGTCTCCCTTTCCTTCTTGCAATGTAGGCTGACATTTTCAGATTTTATTTTGGTGATGCTGGGGAGTGAGGCCAGGGCACAGCATGCTCCACATTGCTGCCACACCATACGCCAGCCCCTGGCTCGTCTGCCCTGGCCCTCCAGGTGCCTGTCCTTTCCTGACAGCCCCATGCCTGGTGGAGAAAGAGCTTCGCAGCAGCACAGCACCTCTCCTTCCCCTGTGACCCTCATTGTGGAGCCAAGAGCCCATCCCGGGGGAGTTTTGGGAGTTGGGTGTTGATGGCAGAGGGTGCAGCCTGATGTTGAATCTGGTCGGTGCCCACTGTGGTCCCTTCTCCCTCTCTTTATACACGTGGGCACATCGGAGCAGCGTGGTCAGAGCGGGAGGTGGGAGGGGTCCTGCTGTCCTGGACCCACAGGCACCGGGCATCCCTGGCTGTGTGTTCCATGGCGTCCTATTTGCAGGAAATGTGTCCCACACTAGGTCCAAGAAGACGGTCTTCTCTTGTTGAGAGAATGGCTGTGACCTGAATACTGCTCAGCAGGTTTCATTTCAAGGGTGCCGGGAAGCACTGGTGGCCTTTCTCCCGTGCCACATGTGCCCAGACACTGTTGATGTCCTTGTCACTAGCGAGTCAGGACGGGTGGTTCCCTTGCCCGGGGAGGAGTACCCAGCTCCCTGGGGCAGCTCAGGGCGGCTGAGGATGGGAGTCCCACTTGTCACCACTGGCCACCCCGAGCCCCTCGTAGCGTTCGTGCTTGTCAGGCCGACCTGGGGAGACACCGTTCTCTGCTCTCTCTGCAGATTGAAAGGATACTGGGCGTGCGTCTGCAAGCCGGCCTGAGAGCCTGGACCCAGGTCCTTCTTGGACAAGCTGAAGACAAAGCCGAGGTGGACATGGACACAGACGCCCCACAAGTCAGTCACAAGCCTGGCGGGGAGCCAAAGATCAAAGTGAGTGTTTCCTGAGGGACCCCATGTGCCAGCCAGCAAAAGGACCTGTCCCCTTGAGATGGGGGGAGGGTAAAGACGTGCTCCAAGAGGCAGCATGTACGTCGAACATGTCACTTGCCAGCAGAGAAACCTGCCGGAGGCCACCTCACAGTGATGCCGTGCAGGGGTCGCGGCCCGTGACGGGAGGGCCTCGTTCTGCAGAGCCAGGCTGCAGGGCAGGATCTGAGAGCTCCGCCGTCGGGACTGGGGGGGGAAGCTGAGAAACGGCACGGGCTGGCAAGGACCGAGGAGCTGACAGCCGGGGCCGTGCACATGGACCCGCGCCGGGAGCCTGACTGCAGTCTGCTGCACAGACTCACCAGGGTCTCTAGCATGTGCAGAGTCTGCCGGGAGCAAGACAGCCGGTGGAGGACATTGGGAACTCGTGGTTTCTTTGCAACCCTCCTGTAGTCTGAAATAATTTTAAAACAAGTCATAAATACAGAATAAGCCTGTGGCACATGCCTGTGACCCCAGCTCTCAAAAGGCTGGGGCAGAAGCAGCCTAGGCCCGAGGCCAGCCTGGGCTACAACGAGAGCCTGTCTCAAAACACAAAGTGAACGAGAGAAAAGAGCCTGCCTGGGGGAGCAGCCTTGCCCAGCGGCTCTTCAGTGGCTGCATGTGAGCTGTGCTAGCCAAGCCTCGAATCGCGGTCTCGTGGGGTGCAGTGGCTCAGGCCCAGGCCACGCTGTCTTCCGAGGCATCTGCTCCCCGTGCATAGCCTCCATAACATGACCCTGCGCAGTGAGAGCCTTAAAGATCTGCGAGGAAAGACTGCTCTGGGAGAGGCAGTTGGGTTTTTCTTCCTCTATAGATTTTGTTTTCAATTCTTTTTCTCTTAGTACTGTAAATTTTTTCCAGTACCCATTTTCATCCCCAGAGTGTACTTTTTAAAACACTGAGTCCTACAGAAGCAGTGCCAGTGTCTGGTGGGTGTACTCCTCTGGCCATGGGCACAGTCCAGGCCCGGCGTGGCAGCCCGAGGTCAGTGCTTCGTGTGGCCGACAGCCATGTCCACCTCCAGGCACCCTTTCGGTGCAGCAGTTGCCCAGGGCTGTCACCTCTAGGAGGTCACACGTGCTAGTCAGGTGGCAACTCCCAGAGACCAGGCGTGTGTTAGCACCAAGGGACCAGGAGGGGCACAGTAGCTCTGCCGCAGCTTCTCACGGTCTCAGTCACAAACACCATGTTTTGCAACACCATGTCTCAGAGGGTCAGACTCCGCTGTGCACTCCAGAGTTGCGTGATATTTCTGGGGGAGACAGTCAGGACTCAAGACCCCTGAGGCGAACCTTTCTCTCTCAGAACGTGGTGCACGAGCTGAGGATCACCAATCAGGTGATCTACCTGAACCCGCCCATCGAGGAGTGCAGGTACAAGCTGTACCAGGAGATGTTCGCCTGGAAGATGGTTGTGCTGTCCCTGCCCAGGATCCAGAGCCAGAGGTACCAGGTGAGTGGGGCGCACGGCTCCGCAGTGAGCTGCCCTCCAGGCCTCGGCACTGGGCCCTGGCTGCTCACAGGTCTGTCGCATGTCGGGCTTGCGGCCCTTGTCAGGAGCCTCTCAGAACCCGTCCCTGCTCCACTGTTTTCTGACCCTGCTGCTGTTCCCTCCCTCCTTCCTCTCTCTCTGTCTCTCTCTCTCTTTCTCTCTCTCTCTCTCTCTCTCTCTTTTCTTTTCTTCTTTTCTTTTCTTTTTTCTTTCCTTTTCTCTTCTTCCAGGGATTGAACTCAGGACCTTGTGCTTTCCAGGCAGGTGCAGCACCACTGAGCTGTATCCCAGTCCCTTCCCCCTTTCATTAGGGAAATTTCCAAATATGCACTGAGCCAGCGAGAATCATGACCCGGATTTACCTCCTGTGGCCAGTTGTCCTGTGTCCTCTCTCCTTCCCAGACCCTCCCCGGGAGTCGCGGGCTTGCTGCTCTGGGACCAGGGGAGGAGCGGAGGCTCCACAGCCCTGGCCCGGCCAGCTTGCTTTGGACAGGGTCTCCAGACTGCTACCTGCCCCTCACCCCTGCCTCGCTCCCCAGCTCCTCCCACCCCTGCCTCAGTCAGCCCTTTGCTGGCTGCAGTCCGCACCTCTTCTGCTCTCCACTCCCGCTGGTGTCCTTCGTGTCCCTAGACACTTGTGGGGTCCCGTGGGTCTGCAGCTGGAGACCCCTGTGTCATGGTCCCGCTCCCGCAGGGCAGCTCTCCTGAGCGCGTCTGCAGCCCCTCCGATCTGCTCTTTCCCGCTCTTCGCTGTCCTTCGGGGCGAGCCTGCGCCGTCACGCGCTGTACCCACCAAGGACGGTCACCTCTAGTGCCGTCCCTGCTTGTCCTAGAGTCAGTTTTCAGTACCCCAGCAAGGGAGCCCCCAGTTCGGAGTCGATCTGGGCCCCGCTCCTCTCAGACTGCCCAGCAGGAGGGCCAGGCCAAATGCCCTATGCCGCTCGCGCCTCATTGGCCATGCCAGCCACCCCACACTCCTGCTTGTGCCCAGATGCCAATGAATTCTGGCGCTACCCTCTGCCCAGCTCCATCTACTCTGTCTCTGGGAGTCAACGTCCAACTTCCACTGGCTCCTCCGTTCCCTCCTGTCCGTCTCTGCTCCCTCACCACTTTCTGTTGAGGCTTCTCACTTCTCTGTTTAAAATACAAGCAAAGCTGAGGTGGCCAGCGGTGGAGCATTGCCTCAGGAGCCCGAGCCAGGAATCGGTCTCTCGCGCTGCCGAAGACCCTGTGCTGCCTCGCTTCCTGCTTGCCCACTCCCTGCCCACTCCTCGGCTTCCTCCCTCAGGCGCATGTGCAGTGAGTAGGGTTTGTGACCGACTGACCTCTTGTACGTGGCCCAGCAGCTGGCGTGTGGCAGGCGAGTACGTGGCTCCACGGGCTCAGCTACTTTGCCCTCTGCTCTTAGTAATGCTGCGTCCTTCCAGGTTGAGCTTGCGCTCATGGTCCTCTTGGGGGCACGCAGTTAGAAACAGACAGGATTCCTGAGGGCTTTAATGTTTCTGCGGAGCCTCAGGTCCATATTCCTCTCGCTTGCCTGTGGATGGTTTCTTTGGACTAAGGAGAGGTGGCTCGGCTTTGCGTCCCAGCCCACCCTCCGCTCACATCCACTCCGGTCGGTAGGTGGGCGTGCACTATGAACTGACTGAAGAGGAGAAGTTCTACCGGAACGCCCTAACCCGGATGCCCGACGGGCCCGTCGCCCTGGAGGAGTCCTACTCTGCGGTCATGGGCATCGTGACTGAGGTGGAACAGTACGTGAAGGTAGGACGATGCGGAGGGCGAGGTGTGAGGGCTTCACTGTGCATGAGCCAGCTCTCTGGCTGATCATTGCTTACTTTAAAGACCAAAAACAATAGGACAGATCTTCTGGGGTATTACGTATGATTTTCAAGAACAGTTTGTTTTTTTCTTGAGACAGGGTCTCGCTTTGTAGTTCAGGCTGGCTCTGAGCTCACTATGTAGCCCAGGCAAGCCTCGAACTCAGCAATCCTCCTGCCTCTGCCTCCCAAGTGCTGGGACGACAGGCGTGAGCCACCACGCCCGGCACTGTGGTGTGTGGTATTGATGGCTGGTGGGCGTGAGTCACCAGGCCTAGCATTCTATGTGGTTACCAGAATTGAACTCAGGACCTTGCGTTTGCAAGGCAGGCGTCGGAACCACTGAGCTAAATCTCTGGCCCCATTAATTTTATTTTTTGATGTGAAAATTCTGAGAATTTAAAGTGAGAACTTTCCTACTGGTAATGAAAAGCTACCCGTTTTCAGCATCACACGGTGATATCTGTTGTGTCTGTTTTTGTTTTGTTTTTTTGTGAGACAGTCTCACTTTTTAGTTCAGGCTGGCCCTGAGCTCACTATCCCAGGCAAGCTTTGAACTCAGCAGTCCTCCTGCTCTGCCTCCTGAGTGCTGGGATGACAGGCGTGAGCCACCATGCCTGGCATTGTAATATGTGGTAGCGGGGATCGAACTCAGGACCTCGCACTTATGAGGCAGATGCCAGAACCACTGAGCTAAATCCCCAGCCCGGTGGTATCTGTGAAGAGTCCAGAGCTGCACATTCCCCCGGCCCTCTGTCTGCAGGTTTGGCTGCAGTACCAGTGTCTGTGGGACATGCAAGCTGAAAACATCTACAACCGGCTCGGGGAGGACCTCAACAAGTGGCAGGCACTCTTGGTCCAGATCCGGAAGGCCAGAGGCACTTTCGACAATGCAGAGACCAAGAAGGAGTTCGGACCAGTAGTTATAGACTACGGCAAGGTGAGCGGGGCTCTGTCCTCACAGTGCGCGGGTGTCTCTGTTGACTCAGAGCGGTGGCGACGTCGGGCAGCGGGAGCAGGCTGACCCTGTGCTGCCATGCGTGTGCCCTCAGGTGCAGTCCAAGGTGAACTTGAAGTACGACTCGTGGCACAAGGAGGTTCTCAGCAAGTTTGGGCAGATGCTGGGGTCAAACATGACCGAATTCCACTCCCAGATCTCAAAGGTGAGGAGGGTCCTGTCCGAGAGCCAGCTGGGCCGGGCCAGGCCGGGCCGAGCTGGGCCGTGGTAGAACATGCCCTCTCCCCCAGTCTCGCCAAGAGCTGGAGCAGCACTCCGTGGACACGGCCAGCACTTCTGACGCGGTGACCTTCATCACCTACGTGCAGTCTTTGAAGCGGAAGATCAAGCAGTTTGAGAAACAGGTTGAGGTGAGCCCCTCGAGCGCCGAGCTGCAGTTCTCACACCAGACCTCTGGTCTGCTCCGCATCGTGCTCTTCTGTCCCTGAACGTGTTCTGACTCCTTCCCCGGGTCACTGCTTCTTAACGCGACATCCCCACCGGAAGCACCTTCTGTGCATGGAAAAGTGTAGTGCGGGACTAGCGTGTGGGCAGCCGGCATTGGAGAAGCCCAGCAGGGGCCTCGGCTCGTTGCGAGCCCTGCCCTGGGCTTGTCTCCCTCTCGCGCTGTGGCGATGCGGCGTCAGACCTGACTCCCGAGTGCGGGGAGAGTTTGGAGTGAGGCCGAGGCACGCCCCGCCCTTCCGTGGCCCGCTGGGCGCTCCGTCGGCGCAGCCCCAGCCGGTGGGGCGGACTCTGCCTCAGTGTCTCAGGGCACACAGCCGTGGAGGAGCAAACGTGTCCTTCTTTTGGTTATTGTTGAGAAGGAAAGTTGAGTTTCTGTTTTGACTTTCAAAGCTGTACCGCAACGGCCAGCGCCTGCTGGAGAAGCAGAGGTTCCAGTTCCCTCCGTCCTGGCTGTACATTGACAACATCGAGGGAGAGTGGGGCGCCTTCAACGACATCATGCGGCGGAAGGACTCCGCCATCCAGCAGCAGGTGGCCAACCTGCAGATGAAGATCGTGCAGGAGGACCGCGCCGTGGAGAGCCGCACCGTCGACCTGCTCACGGACTGGGAGAAGACCAAGCCTGTCACGGTGAGAGGCCGCGGGAAGCCTCGCCTCACCTCGCCTCAGCCTGTGCTCGTAGCAGTGCCTGCAGCCAGGCGCACGGGCACCTGCATCCCTGGCTACCTGGCAGGCGAAGGTGGGGAATGGCCTGAGACTAATCTGGGGCCCAGAGCAGGCTCCTCCTTGAAGAAAAGGCCAGAGGGGGAGCTAGGGACGTAGCTCTGTCTTGGAGCTTACCTAGTCCGCATGAGGCCTGGTTTGGATCCCCAGCACCACAAAACATTTTTAAAAGCTGTACTTAATCTAATTCTAGCACTTAGGAGGCATGGTGAGATCCTGTCTCAAAAATCAAACAAAAGGAGCCAGGCCAGGTGGGTCACGCCTGTCATCCCAGCACTCGGGAGGCAGAGGCAGGAGGATTGCTGAGTTCGAGGCTTGCCTGGGCTCCATAGTGAGCTCAGGACCAGCCTGAACTGCAAAGCAAGACCCTGTCTCAAAAAACAAAAGGAGTGTTGCGACTGTGAATGTGAAAGCCAGCGTAAGCCTCTTTCCACCGAGGCAGCAGTCGTTTGAATCGAGACGAGTCGTTCTGGCTGTGCTCTTCCTTGAGTCTGCGTTCTTTTTCAGTAGGTACCTGCCACGCGCTGCTCGTCTCTGTCTGCGGAGACTGGGCCGGGCCGCGAGGGCGCAGCTCTAGAAGGGACCGGAGCCCTGACAGGGTTAGACACCAAGGGGAGAGACGGGTAACAAGCCAACCAGGAAAGTGTTGTGTCCAGTGGCGACAGTGCCAGGCAGAAGGGGTAGCAGGGCCTGGCTGGGGCAGAAGAAAGTGCAGCGGGTGCTGTGGTGTCAGGCTGGCTGTGCAGGCCAGTCCAGGGCCAGTGAAGGGGAGGTGGCGTGTTCGGCTTGTTGGGGCTTAGACCTTTAGGCGTACAGGACAACACTGGAAAGACAGGTGGACAGTGCATTACAGTACTTCAAGTGAAAACCGGTTTGTGCTCTAGGGGTGCAAGTTTGCCACTGTAGGCCTGGTGGCAGAGGCACAGCCACCTGGGGCCTCGGGACCTGCAGGGTCTTCTTTGGCTTTCATTTTGTTTGGATTATCCTGGGGGTTTTTGTTTTGTTTTTTGGAAATTTCTTGTTTGTTGGAGACAAAGTCTCCCTGTGTAGTTCCGGCTGAGCTCTGGCTCCTGCGGTCGCCCCCCGCCTCCCAGGGTGCACTCCTGCGACTGGCTGGATGGCCACTGTCTTCAGTGCTGAAGAGCCTGCACTCACTCACCCGCTGTGGCTGGGTTACACATGCGCCGCTAGGGACTCTCAGCGCAGAGTGTGTGCCAGCTAGAGCTTGGGTGGGCACAGACTGATTTGGGTAGGAAATGGAGATTTTATATAATGGTGATTTGTTTTTCTTTGTTTATTTTGAGACAGAGTCCCACTATTCAAGCTGGCCTTGAACTCACTATGATATAGCCCAGCTGGCTTCAAACTCAGAGCGCTGCCTCAGCCTCCCAAGTGCTGGGATTACAGGCATGTGCGGCCACACCCAACTGTATAATTGTTTTTAGACGTTACAGTAGTGAGAAGCGGGTGAATACTGTGTCTTTTTGCCATGGAGCCCACGCCTGGTGGCTCAGTGGTGTGACGGGCCTGGCAGGATGGGCAGGCCAGCAGAAGCTCCTCCCTTTGCCCCTCCCAGGGCACTGGTGAGACCAAAGCAGAATTAAATGTGTACCGCTGTGCAAAGAGCAGCCGTAAAGGCCACCTCAGTAGCGTGCACGAGTGCGTGCCTGTAGGACCGTTCAGGGTCCCCAGCATGCTGGGGGCTCCGGCATGGGGAGCCCGGGCACGCAACCCTGTGCTCTCGGCCTGCTTCCAGGGGAACCTTCGGCCCGAGGAGGCACTGCAGGCTCTGACCATCTACGAGGGCAAGTTCGGCCGGCTGAAGGACGACAGGGAGAAGTGCGCCAAGGCCAAGGAGGCGCTGGAGCTCACGGACACCGGGCTGCTGGGCGGCAGCGAGGAGCGTGTGCAGGTAGGCCGCGGGCCAGCCTCTGTCCCCCGGCGTGGGCCTGGCCGGGCTGCTGCCATGTCACCCCTGCTGTCCTCGCTCTCAGGTGGCCTTGGAGGAGCTACAGGACCTCAAAGGCGTTTGGTCGGAGCTCTCGAAGGTGTGGGAGCAGATCGACCAGATGAAGGAGCAGCCGTGGGTCTCCGTGCAGCCTCGCAAGGTCCGTCTCCTCTCGCCCGGAGGGCTCTGTGTTGTGGGCAGTTCCGCCTCGTGACAGGGCACACGCTCAGGCCCGTGTGCGCCTGCAGGGGGGCACTGACGGCTGTGTTGTTCCCATTGTTCATCCTGACTGATGGCAGATGTACCAACCACTGCAAAGTATTTCACCTTTAAAGAAACATTGGTAAATGAACTACCACCTTCTCGGTGGTGCTCCTCCTGCCTCGCAGGTGCAAGGTCCTGAGTTTGATCCCCAGTACTGAAAAATACATACATATGTACATACATACATACTTACCGCATTCTTTTTAAAAAGAAAAAGTATCGGGGCCGGAGGGTTAGCTCAGTGGTTCCAGCACCTGCCTCACAAGCGCAAGGTCCTGAGTTCGATCCCCGGTAACCACATATAATGCTGGGCGTGGAGACACGCCCACCATCAATCAACACCTCATACCACAGTGCCGGACGTGGTGGCTCACGCCTGTCATCCCAGCACTCGGGAGGCAGAGACAGGAGGATTGCTGAGTTCGCGGCGGCTTGCCTGGGCACCATAGTGAGCTCAGGGCCAGCCTGAACTACAAAGCGAGACCCTGTCTCCAAAAAGAAAAAAAAAAAAGAAAAAGTATCACTTTGTGTTTCTACCAACAGCTCCGGCAAAACTTAGACGGCCTCCTGAACCAGCTGAAGAACTTCCCTGCACGCCTGCGGCAGTACGCGTCCTATGAGTTCGTGCAGAGGCTGTTGAAAGGGTACATGAAGGTAGGTGGCCGCCCACGTGGTGCCCGTCCCCACACAGGCACTGGCACTGATGACGCCCTCCCCCTGCGCAGATCAACATGCTGGTGATCGAGCTGAAATCGGAGGCGCTTAAAGACCGCCACTGGAAGCAGCTGATGAAGAGGCTTCATGTGAATTGGGTTGTCTCTGAACTGACCCTCGGCCAAATCTGGGATGTCGACCTGCAGAAAAACGAAGCTATTGTCAAGGACGTGCTGCTGGTGGCGCAGGGCGAGATGGCCCTGGAGGAATTCCTGAAGCAGGTGAGCAGGGCCGGGCGGCCTCCGTCTCAGGCTGGTGGGTCTGCGGCTCGTCCTCTGGTCCTGCCCGTCCTGCGTGGCGGGTGGAGCCCACGTCCTGACGCCCTCCGTGCCTGCTGCTGATCAGATAAGAGAAGTGTGGAACACGTACGAGCTCGACCTGGTCAACTATCAGAACAAGTGCCGCCTGATCCGGGGCTGGGATGACCTCTTCAACAAGGTCAAGGAGCACATCAATAGCGTCTCGGCCATGAAGCTCTCCCCGTATTACAAGGTGGGTCAGGGGTTTAGCTCGCTCTCGCTGGAGCTCCCGAGACTGACAGGGACTAGGGGCTGCCTGTAAAATGGGAGCCAGGTGACTGGAAGGCCCAGATCACGTCTCCCTCGAATGAGCTCTGTCCCCTGCATCCGCACCAGGTGTTTGAAGAAGATGCCCTGAGCTGGGAAGACAAGCTGAACCGGATCATGGCTCTCTTTGACGTGTGGATCGACGTGCAGAGGCGGTGGGTCTACCTGGAAGGCATCTTCACGGGCAGTGCGGACATCAAGCACCTGCTTCCCGTGGAAACACAGCGGTTCCAGAGGTGTGGCCTGCAGCAGGAACTGGGGGCGGGGTGGGGCTCCCCCGTTGCCGAGACTGACCGTGCAACCCCGGTTTGGTTGCAGTATCAGCACAGAGTTCTTGGCTCTGATGAAGAAAGTGTCCAAGTCTCCACTCGTTATGGACGTCCTGAACATCCAGGGTGTACAGCGGTCGCTGGAGAGGTTGGCTGACCTGCTGGGAAAGATCCAGAAAGCGCTGGGAGAGTACTTGGAGAGAGAGCGCTCCTCCTTCCCCAGGTAGACACCAGCTTTGGATTTCGCTCTTGATTTTTCCAGCCGCTCTGCCCTCTGGACTGGTGCCGGGCAGTCCGGGGTTTCATTAGCCAGGCAGCGACTTCATGAGCACAGCCTGCCTTCTGTGCGTCGAGGCCTCCCTGTGCCTCACTGTACTGCGCTTCTCTGAGGTGGCCGCTTCCTCCCGGCAGCTGGCACCTCCACCCTCCAGCTGTTGCTCAGGAGCGTCCCTTCCTTTCCAGGTAGCATAGTTCACTTAGGAGGCATGGAGCAGTTTGGCTAAAATGAGTTTATGAATAAGGCAGAGGCTATTGAATTCTTCTTTCACAATTAGCTGAGTGAACACATACCTTTTGCTGAGATCTGAAAGAAAATGGGTATGGTCTTGCTGGAGATTTTCTACCTGTAGCCAGAGCCTTTTCCCTTCCTGCAGTTTTTCTCTGGTTCACCTCTCTGTGTAACATAGTAGCAACTCAAAGGCTGTCTTAATTTTAGGTTCTATTTTGTGGGTGATGAAGATTTGCTTGAAATCATTGGAAACAGCAAGAATGTGGCAAAACTGCAGAAGCACTTCAAGAAGATGTTTGCCGGGGTCTCGAGCATCATCCTGAACGAGGACAACTCCGTGGTCTTGGGTGTCTCCTCCCGGGAGGGAGAGGAGGTACTGTACTGTCGTCTGCGCTGGGCACGCATGCAGGGGACAGCCCTGCCTTCTGGCGCACCCTGACATCGGTGTGTATTTCAGGTTATGTTTAAAACCCCCGTGTCCATCACTGAGCACCCCAAGATCAACGAGTGGCTCACGCTGGTGGAGAAGGAGATGAGAGTCACCCTGGCCAAGCTTCTGGCTGAGTCTGTCACGGAAGTGGAGATTTTTGGGAAGGCGACTTCCATTGACCCGAGCACCTACATCACATGGATTGACAAGTACCAGGTGACCGCGCAGCAGACGGCTGGCGACAGTGCTAACCGGGGCCCGGGCACTGGGCCCTGCCTGCTCTGGGGCTGCCATGGGGGCGGGCGAGCCAGGCCAGCCCAGCACGACCCTGCTGCCGACAGAAGGACCATGTGGCGCTTCTGTCTCTCCCTCAGGCCCAGCTTGTGGTTCTGTCGGCCCAGATCGCCTGGTCCGAGAACGTGGAGAGTGCGCTGAGCAGCATCGGGGGAGGCGGTGACGTGGCGCCCCTGCACTCCGTGCTGAGCAACGTGGAGGCCACCCTCAACGTGCTGGCTGACTCGGTCCTCATGGAGCAGCCCCCGCTCCGCAGGCGGAAGCTGGAGCACCTGGTCAGTGCGCTGCTGGCCCTGCTGGCCCCGGCTGCTTCCCCGCCTCACAGTGTTCCCTTGCAGCCGGGCTCTGTTGAAGACAGTCTTGGCGGCCTCCAGGAGTCCAGTGACCACCGTTGGTCGGACCCTCCTCTTTTCCATCCGTCACCTAAGAGAAGCGTGCGTGTCAGCTCCGGGCAGCAGTGTATGGCCAGCCTGGCTCAGAGCCCCATGAGGGCAGGGTTTTTATTTAAAGTGCACTGTTTCAGTGGTTTCTTTTTCTTCACTGGAGCTTAATTCTGTATAATACAGGTGCTTGAATAGCAGTCCTGTTGTCTGCAAATGATTCTGTGTTTTGGAATATTCTCTGAAAGCCACTATAAGTAGATCTAGGCTCTCACTACCAAATAACCACAAACCCCAGGGGCACTGTATGGTTTTTAACTCACAATGAACTCCTACTTCTCCAGATTACAGAACTGGTTCATCAGCGAGACGTTACCAGGTCCTTGATCAAAAGCAAGATCGACAACGCCAAATCTTTTGAGTGGCTGAGCCAGATGCGCTTTTATTTCGACCCTAAGCAAACGGACGTGTTGCAGCAGTTGTCCATCCAAATGGCCAATGCCAAATTTAACTATGGCTTCGAGTACCTGGGAGTTCAGGACAAGCTGGTCCAGACGCCCCTCACTGACCGCTGCTACCTGACAATGACCCAGGCCTTGGAGGCCAGGCTCGGGGGGTCCCCATTCGGTAAGTTGCCCCAGCCTTCTGCAGTGGTGGAATCATAAACTGTAGAGAATAAGCTTATCGTTTCAGTGTATTTCCTCATTACATGTAAACGCTTAGACCTGTCTGTACTTGTTACATCTGCTCTGACATTTAAAGTGAATTGCTTCTGAAGCTCTCGTGAAGATAATGTTCCCAGGTAGGTAACAGGTACTTGAGTACTCAAGAGCGCCTCTTCAAATAACAGGGCCTGCTGGGACAGGGAAGACAGAGTCTGTCAAGGCCCTGGGCCATCAGCTTGGACGCTTCGTATTAGTTTTCAACTGTGATGAAACCTTCGATTTCCAGGTGAGGTGCTTTCCGGGAGCCACGTAAAAACTGATGACCCAGAGGGACCAGCTGAGGACAGTCAGCTGTCACCCCCAGAGCCATCGGCCTCACAGCCTGCCATGGCTTCTCTGGCTTTTGAGACCTTGTAGGGTCGGTGCTGTTTTGAATTACTTGAGGAATCCAGTAGGTGTGCTTTAACTTCATGTTTCCAAAATGAGTTATCATGTTTATTAAGTATTTTTTAGGGCCAGGGATTTAGCTCAGTGGTTCCAGTGTCTGCCTCACAAGCACAAGGTCCCTAGTTCAATCCCCCATACCACATACCACAGTGCCGGGCGTGTGGCTCACACCAGTAATCCCAGCACTCAGGAGTCAGAGGAAGGAGGATTGCTGAGTTCGAGGCTACCCGAGGCTACATAGTGCGTTTAGGGCCAGCCTGAACTACAAAGCGAGAACCTGTCTTTAAAAAGCTAAAAGAGGGGCTGGAGATTTAGCTCAGTGGTTCTGGTGCCTGCCTGGCAAGCTTAAGGTCCTGAGTTCGATCCTGGTAACCACGTACAGTGCCGGGCGTGGTGGCTCACGCCTGTAATCCCAGCACTCAGGAGGCAGAGACAGGAGGATTGCTGCGTTTGAGGCTTGCTTGGGCTACATAGTGAGCTCAGGGCCAGGCTGAACTCCAAAGTGAGACCCTCCCTGTCTCAAAAAAAAAAAAGCTAAAAGAAAGTAAGAGTAAAAAGTTTTTAGAGGAAATACTTAGTGGCTGTGTCCTGAAAATAAACAAATACAAGGGAAAGCTTTTTATTCAAAAGAAAGTGGCAGAATAAGTAATGGCTATGTGAGGAGGGCCATTTGACAAGGTGACAGGTCTGGACAGTGGTAGCAGCGTCGCCTGCTGTGTGGCGTTCGGCCCCTGTCCTGGAGTGTAGCTCTCGCACCCTGTGACCACCTTGGTAGGAAGTTCTCTATTTAAGTGAAAGAGTCAAGGGTGTCAAAAAGATGTGACTTGCCCATGCCAGAATTCAGGGCAAAGCCCAGACAGACAGACAGCAGCCCAGTTTGCGTGGCTTGCACGCCAGCAGCGTTTCTCCTCTGGCTTCTGGGGCCTTGGCGTGTGGCCAGGGTCAAGGCTTCCAGGGAGGCCTCTCCTGGCGTGCCGTCAGGTCCCGCGCGGTCCTGGCCCTGCTCGTGGGAGGGCCCCGGTGTCCTCCACCTACAGGAACACCCGGGATTGGGTGTAGCTTGGAGGACACTGCTTGCCTAGGAAGAGCAGGGTCCTGGGTTCCATCCCCAGACAAAACCTAAAAGAGGAGAAACCCGGTCATGCTATCTGTTGGGGGCACCGCCCATACACCCCATTTAACTTGGCTCCTGAATGGCTGGTCTCCAGAGATGGTCACCCTGGCACGTGACTCGGGGCAGTGGAGTCAGTCCCTGACAGGTAGCTTTAGTCTCTCTCCATTTCAGGCGATGGGACGAATCTTCGTGGGGCTGTGCCAGGTGGGTGCCTGGGGCTGTTTTGACGAGTTCAACCGCCTGGAGGAGCGGATGCTGTCTGCGGTGTCCCAGCAGGTGCAGTGCATCCAGGAAGCGCTGCGCGAGCACTCCAGCCCCAGCTACGACAAGAGTAAGCTCTGCTCCGCGCAGGGTTCTGAGACAGGGTGCCAGCGGACCACAGAGCCCACCGTGGACGCTGGCGCTGGGCAGTGGGCTCTAGGACCAGGGTGAGCTGGGTGGCTGTGCGGCAGCAGGGACAGCCCTGTTCTGGAGCGCTCCTCCTCCTCTGCCCGCAAGGCCCTGGCGGTGTGTCCTTCCACACGCTTGCCAGGTAGGCATGAGGCCTCCGTCGCTGTACAAGCCACTGTCTCAGCGCGAAGGCCCAGGCCCCTGCGGTGGAGGCAGGATCAGCCCAGGAACTAAGTGAGGCCAGTTTAGCTTCTAGTGTTTCCTCTTATTCCACAATAGCAACTTGCCTCACAGTAGCCCCCGACCCCCTAAGTAAACGGGAGGTCCTTCGACCTACTGTTAACTTCTCTGATGGAATAAACAGCTGCTGTCCCCAAGGGCTCGGCAGGCTTGAGAGGGCTCTTCCTGTGCTCTCCGTGGCTCCAGGAAAGGTGACCTGTGCCCTGAGCCGTCTGTTACATTACACCACTGGTTGCTGCCTGTTTTTAGCTGCTTTGGCTGTGTTTCTGGCTGGAGCTGGCCCTGGCTATGCCGCTTGGCACGGCGGGGCCCCTTCCCCTCTCGGCTGCTGGGCACACTTGTGCTCTGGATGAGGCGGCCCTTCTGCTACCCTGCTTTCTGGCCCAGTAGTCCTGGGCTCCAGGTCACTTGCTGCCCAGTGGACAGGTGTCTGTCACCTCAGACACTGGGAGACGTATTTGGGGCTCTCCGCATGGTGAACGTGAACACCCCGTCCGGTTTCAGCCTCTGCCCCCATCACCTGTGAGCTGCTGAACAAACAAGTCAAGGTGAGCCCGGACATGGCCATCTTCATCACCATGAACCCTGGCTACGCGGGCCGCTCCAACCTCCCCGACAACCTCAAGAAGCTGTTCCGCAGCTTGGCCATGACCAAGCCGGACCGGCAGCTCATCGCCCAGGTCATGCTGTACTCGCAGGGCTTCCGCACAGCTGAAGTCCTTGCCAACAAGATCGTCCCGTTCTTCAAGTGAGTTGCCGGGGCGCCCGGCTGGGCGTCTGGGCGGTGGGGGCGCGTTCCACCGCAGAGCGCCTGTCGGCCTCCCTTCTCTGGGCCTGGCGCCGGTGCTAGTGTGCCTGAAGAGCGTTGCCTCTGAAGAAACATCTTTGTGGTCTAGGCTCTGTGATGAGCAGCTCTCCTCTCAGAGCCACTACGACTTCGGCCTGCGGGCTCTGAAGAGCGTGCTCGTGAGCGCGGGGAACGTGAAGCGGGAGCGCATCCAGAAGATCAAGCGGGAGAAGGAGGAGCGCGGCGAGGCGGTGGATGAAGGGGAGATCGCCGAGAATCTGCCCGAGCAAGAGGTGCGTGCGGCGCTCTCCGAGTGTCACTTGGCGTGTGAGTCGCTCCCCAGGCGAGCACAGAGGTTCCCACCATCCCGGATCCCAGTCCAGGCATGGGGGCGAGGCGTGGGTCACATGGTGCGTGGGAGGCACACACGCCTCCTGGAGCCACAACGGGACGTGCGAGCCGTGCCCCCACCTCGTAGATTCTGATCCAGAGCGTCTGTGAGACCATGGTGCCCAAGCTGGTGGCCGAGGACATCCCACTGCTCTTCAGCCTCCTGTCGGACGTGTTTCCCGGAGTCCAGTACCACCGCGGTGAGATGACAGCCCTCCGGGAGGAGCTGAAGAAGGTCTGTCAGGAGATGTACCTGACCTACGGCGACGGAGAGGAAGTCGGCGGGATGTGGGTCGAGAAGGTACCTCAGTGTGGTGTGTGGCTGCTGCCTCGCGGCCCTCAGGGCTCAGTGGCCGTGCTCACCCACCACTTGGGGGGCGCTGCCCAGGAAGCCGGGGAGGCGTAGAGTCTAGCAGGCCTGTTTGAGTTTTCTTTTGGTATTTGAAGACAGGGTCAGGGCCCGGGGATTTAGCTCGGTGGTTCCAGCTTCTGCCTCCCAAGTGCAAGGTCCCAAGTTCAATCCCTGGCACCACACACCACAGTGCCGGGTGTGGTGGCTCACGCCTGTCATCCCAGCACTGGGGAGGCAGAGGCAGGAAGATTGGCATGATCTGGAGGCCAGTGTGGGCTACGTAGTTCAGGCTAGGCTTGGAGCTCATCATGTAGCCCAGGCTAGCCTTCATCATGTGCTGATTCTCCTGCACCCCACACGTAGCTGAGTTTTTTTTCTTTTAAACGTAAAGATAGTAGAAGTTAAAATTTGTTTTACATGGTGTAGTTAAATCTCTGAAAATTCTAGTGGAATGACAACAGTGGAAATTTGTGCCAGTAAAAATTTCCCCTGCATTCCCGGGGCCACAGTTTAACAACTTAACTTCTAATGAGCCTGTTTGACATTCTGCGTCGGTTTGTTCCCTTCCTTTGTGTGACTCTTCGTTCAGTTGGGTGCATTCACCTAGGGGACGGCTGCCCTTGGAGAGACATACACTTGCCAAGGCAACCCCACGGGCATCTCCTGTTCCACAGCCCAGGTGTCCTGACTTGGCACAGAACTCCCATGGTGTCGGAAGGGGCCACTGTAACTTTTCACAGTTAGGTCGTAGGATGATCTTTAAGAATCCATAGAAAATGCTGGCCATGGTGGCCCAGGCTTGTGATCCCCGCTACTCAGGGGGCTGAGGCAGGAAATATATATTCAGGGCCAGCCTAGGCAACTTAGCAAGGCCTTGCGTCAATAAAATAATGCCACGAACTAGGTACAGCTCAGTGGTTGAGCACTTCCAGCACAAGTTCCATCCTGACTACCAGAAAAACGCCCCCGCAGAACAAGGTATCCGTGGTGTGCTGTAGAGTGGCTGGGGGCCCGCGCCACCCCAAGGTGACTCAGGGCCGGTCCTGGCCTGCAGGTTCTTCAGCTGTACCAGATCACCCAGATCAACCACGGCCTGATGATGGTCGGCCCCTCGGGCAGCGGGAAGAGCACCGCCTGGCGCGTGCTGCTAAAGGCCCTGGAGCGGCTGGAGGGCGTGGAGGGCGTGGCCCACATCATCGACCCCAAGGCTATCAGCAAAGACCACCTCTACGGGACCCTGGACCCCAACACCAGAGAGTGGACGGACGGGCTCTTCACCCACGTGCTGAGAAAGTGCGTTCGCTTGGGTTACATTTGCACTGTGGGAGCGTGGGTCCCTGAACTGCATCCTGGGAGTAATGGGCTGTACACTGAACCCCCAAACCCTGAGAGCATGCAGTCATTTAGAAGCCATGGCAGGCAGGGCTGGAGTGCAGGTCAGTGGGGAGTGCTTGCCCAGCGTGCAGGGGCCCTGGACTCCATCCTCGGCACTGGGGGGAGAGAAACGTACCGCGGTAGGGGTCTTAGCCAGTCAGCAGCTGTGCTCGCGTCCTCCAACCAGGATCATAGACAACGTGAGGGGTGAGCTGCAGAAGCGCCAGTGGATCGTCTTCGATGGTGACGTGGACCCCGAGTGGGTGGAGAATCTCAACTCTGTGCTGGATGACAACAAGCTCCTGACTCTGCCCAATGGGGAGCGGCTCAGCCTTCCACCCAATGTGAGTGCTGGCCAAGCCCAGCCCTGGAAAGGGATGGGTCCTGCAGCATCCCTGACTCAGTTTCCCTCCTGAGTCCTCAGTTATCCCAGGTCAGCTGCACTTGGAAGGTTCCAGAGATGAGCTAAATGCAGCTCTTACCCTAGTACGTTGTTGGGTGTGTTCTGTTATACTAGGCACCGCTGCCTTTTGTGAGGTGAGCTTCAGACAGGACGCGCGTTGGGGGAGGAGTCAGGGTGGAGCTTTGGCCTCCGGAGAGAGGCCGGCTGTGCCTGTGGAAGGTGGCAGAGTGAAATTTGCTGGTACAGATGCAGGTGTGAGTGGCAGTGGGGCCAAGGCCCCTGCCAGGCTTGGGCCCGAGCGCCTGGTGAATGTGGGCCTGGGCCCATCCCGCTGTGGGCTCGGGGCCGGGCTGGGGGCCTCCACCTGGTTGGACTGTCCTTCCCTGCACCGGATGTCCTGCCTGGGTCCTTGAGACAAGACGTGGTGTGGTTGTAATATGAATTGCACGTGTTTTTATTTTCAGCCATTACCGCAAATTAAATGGCCTTTTCCGTGTGCGTAGGAAGAACTTCCCTGTCCGTGTTTCTCCGAATGTCCCCCCTTACGTGTACATGGTGTTGTCTGTGCAGGTGCGCATTATGTTCGAGGTACAGGACCTGAAGTACGCGACCCTGGCCACGGTGTCGCGCTGCGGCATGGTCTGGTTCAGTGAGGATGTGCTGAGCACAGACATGATCTTCAACAACTTCCTGGCGCGGCTGCGCAGCATCCCCCTGGACGAAGGGGAGGATGAGGCGCAGCGTCGGCGGAAGGGCCAGGAGGCCGAGGGCGAGGAGGCCGCGTCCCCCATGCTGCAGGTGCGGCGCATGCCGGGGCTGTGTGACGGGTCTCCCCGCCTGCTTCCTCGGAGCCCCGGGTGGAGCAGCTGCAGAGGGGGCGTGTTGGGGGAAATTAAGGAGCCCTTTCAATGGTCTCACTTCTCCCTGCGACGTGACAGAAGTCTGTCCTTTTCCAAGCCCATTCCTGGGAAGGAGGAAGGCTGGGTCACTGGCACACGCGTGTGCGTGTGTGCATGCACACACACCACCACCCCGGCCCACTGTATGGTCGGCGCCCCTAGCACCCTGATGCCCGTCCCCCTGGGGCCCAGTGCAAGGCACAGCGCCCCAGCGCCCCGATGCCCATCCCCCTCCAGATCCAGAGGGACGCGGCCACCGTCATGCAGCCATACTTCACGTCCAGCGGCCTGGTCACCAAGGCGCTGGAGCACGCCTTCCAGCTGGAGCACATCATGGACCTGACGCGCCTGCGCTGCCTGGGCTCGCTCTTCTCCATGCTGCACCAGGCCTGCCGCAACGTGGCGCAGTACAACGCCAACCACCCCGACTTCCCCATGCAGATCGAGCAGCTGGAGCGCTACATCCAGGTGGGGGCAGGGCAGGGCTGGGCCGGGGCAGGCAGTCGTCTGCGTGGGGGTTGAAGTGTCAGGGAAGTGCCCTCTCGACTTTCCACAGCGCTACCTGGTCTACGCCATCCTCTGGTCCCTGTCCGGAGACAGCCGGCTGAAGATGCGCGCAGAGCTGGGCGAGTACATCCGGAGAATCACCACCGTGCCGCTGCCCACCGCGCCCAACATCCCCATCATCGACTACGAGGTGAGGCGGCCTCCGCTTCTCCTCTGCGCTGCGTGCTTGCTGTGCTGGTTTAGTTCACCCTGCTGGCAGCCCGAGCTCTCCAGGAGCGCAGGGCCTTCCTCAGAGCTCAGTGCGCGCAGGGCTTGCAGGGAAGTGACCGGCACGCTGTCCCTGGCTGCAGGTGTCCATCAGCGGAGAGTGGGTCCCGTGGCAGGCCAAGGTGCCTCAGATCGAAGTGGAGACACACAAGGTGGCGGCCCCAGACGTCGTCGTGCCAACTCTGGACACGGTCCGGCACGAGGCGCTGCTGTACACCTGGCTGGCCGAGCACAAGCCCCTGGTGCTGTGCGGCCCTCCCGGCTCCGGCAAGACCATGACGCTCTTCAGCGCACTCCGCGCCCTGCCCGACATGGAGGTACCCGGGCCGGGCAGACTGGGCGGCGGGGCTGAGCTGCAGTCGTGTTCTTCACGAGCCGGTTTCCCTCCCGAAGGTCGTGGGCCTTAACTTCTCCAGCGCCACCACCCCGGAGCTGCTCCTGAAGACCTTCGACCACTACTGCGAGTACAGGCGCACCCCCAACGGGGTCGTCCTGGCGCCCGTGCAGCTGGGCAAGTGGCTGGTGCTGTTTTGCGATGAGATCAACCTGCCAGACATGGATAAATACGGGACCCAGAGGGTCATATCCTTCATCAGACAGGTCCGCTGCGTCCCCGCCCGCGCCCCTCGCGTCCAGTGCGCTCTCGCCGCTGACGTGCTGCCGGCCCTTTCCCGCAGATGGTGGAGCACGGTGGCTTCTACCGCACCTCTGACCAGACGTGGGTGAAGCTGGAGCGGATCCAGTTCGTCGGGGCCTGCAACCCGCCCACCGACCCTGGAAGAAAGCCCCTCTCGCACAGGTAGCGCGGCCCTGCGGCCTCCAGCCTCCCCCACCGCACGGCAGGAGAGGCTCGCGCGGGGCGGTGACGGCACTTGGCGGCAGCCCCCACAGCCACGAGCGCCGAGCCAAAGCCACAAGGGAGGCGTGCTGAGCCACGCGTGGGGCTGGAGTCCGGAGTCCTTCGGGCAGAGCCGCCCCCTGCAGCGGGAGGCCCGTGTCCATCCTGGCTCCGCGGGCGCGAGACGAACACCGTGGCTGCGGGGGTGGCAGCTGCCGCCCGTCTGCGGGCCCCCGCCCTTCCCTCTGCAAGGGCCGCCCTGAGCCGCTGTCCCCGCACAGGTTCTTGCGGCACGTGCCCGTCGTCTACGTGGACTACCCGGGCCCCGCCTCGCTGACGCAGATCTATGGCACCTTCAACCGCGCCATGCTCAGGCTCATCCCGTCCCTGCGGACCTACGCGGAGCCGCTCACGGCCGCCATGGTGGAGTTCTACACCATGTCCCAGGTGCGGGAGGGCTGCGCTCACGGCGTCCAGGGCGGGGTGCACCTGAGCCGGCGTGCGTGTGTGGTGACCTGGGTTCACCCCGCTGCTCTGAGGTGGCAGCCCCAGCCGAACATGGTGGCACATGCTCCCGGCACTGGAGCCTGAAGTGGGAGGTCTCAGCACACGCATGCGCGCGCACGCACACACACACACACACACACAGCCTGAAGTGGGAGGTTCCTCAGCCTCCTAGAGTGCTAGGATTACAGGTGTGTGCTTCCGTACTTGGCTCCTTTATCTTTAAAGTATTTTATAGTACCTTTAGGGACTTTCCACATCTCACCATATCTGAGCCTAACTGCCGGCTTTCTCCTTCCCACAGGAGCGATTCACCCAGGACACGCAGCCTCACTACATCTACTCACCCCGCGAGATGACCAGGTGGGTGCGGGGCATCTTCGAGGCCCTGAGGCCCCTGGAGACACTGCCTGTGGAGGGCCTCATCCGCATCTGGGCGCACGAAGCCCTCCGTCTCTTCCAGGACAGGTGAGAGCCTCCAGTGCCCTGCTGCGGGCGCATTGTCCCTGCTGAGTCCTCGCGCGGTGGAGTCTGGTGCCCTGCACCATGCACCGTCATCTGGTTCTCAGTGCCTGGGAGGCCATTTACTGCGCCGCTTGCTGCCCCGCGGAGCCGCCAGGGCGGCCTTGTGGCTGAGTGAGACGCAGGGCCCCCCTCACAACCTCACCTGCGCCCCAACCCCTCCCTTTCGCCGTCCCCCACATCTGCCCCCAAGGACATGAGCTCAAGCTGGCTCCTGGCCTTTTCCTTCCCGTGGGCCCTTGGGCCTTGCTGTGCCTCAGAGGTCCAGGCCAGAGCTTCGGGAAAGGCTCAGGGTGGCTGTGCGGCCCGTGTAGTCTGGCTAGAGGAGTCCCACAGTGAACAGCAGAGCCTTTGCTTATCCGTCTTGAAAACTACTTTCTGTGAGCAGGGCCTTTTTCTCATGCTCAGTACAACCTTCATCAATTTCATTTTTACTCTTTGGAGTGCTAGGGATTGAGTCCAGGGATGCTGAGCTACATACCCAGCCCTTTTTTTTTTTTTTTTTTTTTTTTTGAGACAGGGTCTTGCTTTGTAGTTCAGGCTGGCCCTGAGCTCACTATGGAGCCCAGGCAAGCCTCGAGCTCAGCAATCCTCCTGACTCTGCCTCCCGAGTGCTGGTTTTACAGGAGTGAGCCACCATGCCCAACACTGTGGTATGTGGTATTGATTGCTGGTACATATGAGTCACCACATCCAGTATTGTATGTGGTTACTGGGGATCGAACTCAGGATCTTGTGCTTGTGAGGCAGGTGACGGAACCACTGAGCTAAATCTCTTGGCCCCCTTTTGTCTTTTTTGAGACAGTGTCTCACTGAGTTATCCAGACTGACCTCAAACTTTAGCCTTCCTACCTCAGCCTCCTGGGTCGCTGGGATTACAACCATGCCCTCCCAGGCCTGGCTTGGCCTGTAGGTTTTTTCCTGTGTTTTTAACTTCATGTACTTCTGTTTTAGAGGCCCTTGTTATATTTTGGTCTCGTTTTTCTGTTCATGAGAAATGAAATCTGTGTACCTTAACTCTGGACTTGAGATACACAGTATATCTCAAGTGAGCCCCTCTCATCGAGTCAGGCCAGGCCTTGGATGTCTCGGGAAGAGGCTCCCTGGGAGGCCCTCGGTTTCCCGTGGTCTCAGGTCTGCGTGCCTATGCAGTTTGCCCAGGCTGGGACTCGCCTTCTGCCCCTGTGAGGCAGGGTGGATCGGTGAGGAGACTGGTCTGCGCTTCCTGCATTGCACGTCTGCTCTGAAGTCCCCACTGTCCTCAGACAACCTCTCTTTGCTCACCCTGTTTAATGCAGAAAACAAAGGACTGCTGTTTGATTGCCACAGACTTCCCCAAACACCAGCGAGAAAACTTGCTTTGGTTTTATTGGAAATGTTCCGTGGATACTCGAGCACAGTAGTGGCCTTCAGCTTCGTGGCCCGAAGCCGCCTCACACTGTGCCCGGCACCCCTCGCCTCCAGAGACTGCCCTACCTTCTCGCTTACCTGTTACTGTTCTTTTGCTGCCTCGGTGATACTGGGAACATCTCTTTTTAGCAAGTTTACAAACAAGAGTCCTCCAGGGTGCGTGGCCCACACCTGTGGTCACAGCAGTAGGAGGCCAAGCACCCGAGCCTGGGGGTTCAAGACCAGCCCTGCAGCATGGAGGACCTCCCCTCAAAAACGCGTTCCTAAGTCAGTGTGATCACAACTGTAGGGAGTTGTGTACAGCCCACCATGGCTAGAGGTTGTCGGCGTTTTCGTGCAGCAGAGCCGGGCACAGCCTGCAGCCTCCACCCCGCGCCCGTGTCGTGGCTGCGGCCCTCACGCGCTCCGCCCCTCCCACAGGCTGGTGGAGGACGAGGAGCGGCGCTGGACGGACGAGAACATCGACATGGTGGCTCTGAAGCACTTCCCCAACATAGACAAAGAGAAGGCCATGAGCCGGCCCATCCTATACAGCAACTGGCTGTCGAAGGTGGGCTCCGCGCCGCTTTGCGGTTTTCTCCTCCGCTGGGGAAGAGCCTGTCACCTCCCTATGGAGGTCGCCACGAGTGATGGAGAGGAGACTGCTCTTCTCTCCTCGTCCAGAAGCGTGATGGTTTGTGGGACTGTCTCCTGCTCTGAGATGCTGGGAGGAGCGACATTTCTGGCCTTTCCCGCTGAGAGCAGCCAGGCTGTGAGCTGCGTTGCGGTGAAGAGGGAGACGAGGAGAGCGAGAGTGTCCTGGGGGGAGGGACAGAGGGTGCCGCACGCCTAAGGACGTCACTGACAGATGGCTGTGCCTCCTGTGCCGCAGATGCCGCACCACTGGCTTATGCGTGGTGTCGGATTTGTGAGCGGGCAGGGAGGGCTGCTGAGCACAGAAGGAAGGCCAGTCTCAGAATGAGAGATGCCACCTTCTCGGAGAGGGCAAGGCCAGCACAGGGGCTGGCTCTGGGCCTCGGGCTCTGTGCCCGCCTGTACTGGCAGGACGCCCTTCCTGCAGTCGTCTTGATGCCGCCTTCCCACTTGGTGCTGCCAGGATAGAGCCCAAGGACTCACTCCCACTAGGCAGCCACCGCACTGCTGAGCCACATCATCACCATTTCCTGGGTCTTAGGGCACAGACCCTCTTGAGCGTGTCTCAGCCCAGCCTTCTGGGTCTCGGGGTGGTGGGCTATGAAGCGCCCTGTGTCCCAGCCCTGCTCTGGGCTGTGTGCCCCAGGTGCCGGGCTGCCAGAAGTGCCGAGTGGATCCTGCCCCATGTGGTCCTGATGCCGCCCGGTGCAGGGAGCCACCCTGCATCTCTGGGGTCTGCTCACACAGCCCACCAGGCTGCTGCTGTGCTTTCCTGTGTACTCAGTCAAGTTTAGTTACAGCTGTGGGTCCGACGACCCAAGTTAACGAGAAGTGAGTATAAACACCCGAGGCTGAGCTCTAGAAACGGAAGTCCAATTCTGTTTCTGTGGCCGCCTTGTGGAAGTGACCTTCCATTGCATTCTTCAGCAGTTTCTCCCTAGTGTGAGAATGTGTACTTGACTTGGCTACGTTAACTTCCGTGGTTTCCTCCATGCGTTTGGACTGTCACCCTTTTTCTGCAGGATTACATCCCAGTAGACCAAGAAGAACTAAGAGATTATGTCAAAGCGAGGCTGAAAGTCTTCTACGAAGAAGAGCTCGATGTCCCACTGGTCCTGTTCAATGAGGTGCTGGATCATGTGCTGAGGATCGACAGGTGACCACAGGGTGGTTGAGGGTGGGGCGCACACCCCAGGGGCTCCCCTGCCTTTGGAGAGTGCAGAGAGCCACCAGGCCCCGTCTTACTGTTTGCATTCCTGCTGAGCCCGGCAGTTGCCAGCTGCTCAGCAGTGTTTAATGTACGACTTCAACCTCAAGCATATTTCAAAGCATTGTAGGTTCAGGACTAAAACAGTTTAGGATGTGTCGAAGGGGGATGAGGCACAAACGCCTTGATATTTATCTGACTGTGTTCCAGAATATTCCGCCAACCTCAAGGCCACTTGCTTCTGATCGGTGTGAGTGGGGCAGGGAAGACCACCCTGTCGCGCTTCGTGGCCTGGATGAACGGCTTGAGCGTGTATCAGATCAAGGTGGGTCTAGCAGCAGAGCCCTTGGCGCAGCGCGGTGTGAGCGACAGGGCCTGACCCCGCTGCCTCACAGGTGCACAGGAAGTACACCGGGGAGGACTTTGACGAAGACCTGCGGACAGTGCTGAGACGCTCGGGCTGCAAGAACGAGAAGATAGCGTTCATCATGGACGAGTCCAACGTTCTGGACTCTGGCTTCCTGGAGCGGATGAACACCCTCCTGGCCAATGGAGAGGTGAGCGAGCGGCGGGCCACACGCCGTCTCCGGCAGGGGGCACCATGTCACGAGGGCCGGGAGTCACCGTGCCAGGTTATCTCCCCAGGTCCCTGGGCTCTTTGAAGGAGATGAGTATGCCACCCTGATGACGCAGTGCAAGGAGGGGGCGCAGAAGGAGGGTCTCATGCTGGACTCGCACGAGGAGCTCTACAAGTGGTTCACCAGCCAGGTCATCCGCAACCTGCACGTCGTGTTCACCATGAACCCGTCCTCCGAGGGGCTCAAGGACCGGGCAGCCACGTCGCCTGCCCTCTTCAACAGGTGCCCTGGGGCTGCCCCACCCGCCGCCCCGTGAGGGGACCGTGCTGGGCAGCAGTGCTGAGGTTGGCATCTTCCCCAGGTGTGTGCTGAACTGGTTTGGTGACTGGTCCACCGAAGCCCTGTATCAAGTTGGCAAGGAGTTCACAAGTAAAATGGACCTGGAGAAGCCAAACTACATTGTTCCTGACTACATGCCGGTGGTGTATGACAAGCTGCCCCAGCCGCCGTCACACCGCGAGGCCATCGTCAACAGCTGTGTGTTTGTCCATCAGACGCTTCACCAGGTGGGTTCGGTTTAGATTGGAGAGTAAAATGGAAGTTCATCGTCCTGCTGCTGACCTGAGGGGTAAAGGTGACCCAGGGGCTTCTCGCTGACGTCACAACCCCACTGCAGAGAAGACCTTGTGTGTCCCCTGCCCCCCGCATCTTTATGACCTCTCATCTGCACCCCTCACCTCGGCGTGAGCTCTGCGCTCTCGTCCCTCCTCTTCCGCGCCGCTGCACGTCCAGGTTCCCCTTCCGCTCCTGACCAGGAGCCACATAAAAGTGCAGGGCATAGCTGGGTCTGTCCGACCCCTCGAAGGGCCGAGAGCCGAGAGCCTTTGACCCGCGGGCGTTTGCGGACCCTCCCTTGCCCTAGAATCTTGCGCTGTGTGAGGCCACTGTGTTCTCGCCGGGAGGCTGTGTGGAGCTGCTGTGTCTCTGGAAATAAGCAGTAGCCGGTCACGGTGCTGCACATCTGTACTCCTAGCAGCTGGAAGGCGGGAGGGTTCCTGGAAGTGCAAGGGCAGCCTGGGCTGCACAGTGAATTTAAGGCCAGCATGGACCACATAGTGAGACCGTGCTGAGAAAAGAAACTAAATAAGCAGTGAGAAAGGAGCAGACGCAGCATTTTGTGAGGCCTATTCACATGCAGCTTGTGGTGGATCAGAGCAGCCGAGGGGCAGACCGTGCAGCGAGGGGCCGGCGAGAGCTGGGCACTGCCCACTAACGCACCGTGGTCCCGTGGGGTGAGGCAAGGGCCCGCCGAGGCGGGGTCACAGCGCGTCCCGGAAAGTGAGAAGGGGTAACTTGCCCTCCACAAGGCCAACGCTCGGCTCGCCAAGCGGGGAGGCAGGACCATGGCCATCACCCCGCGCCACTACCTGGACTTCATCAACCACTACGCCGACCTGTTCCACGAGAAGCGCAGCGAGCTGGAGGAGCAGCAGATGCACCTGAACGTCGGGCTCAGGAAGATCAAGGAGACCGTGGACCAGGTGGGGTGTGGACCGGCCTCGCCCGGCGGGCTGCGGGGGGACACCCCGGCCCGACGCCCCTCTGCGGCCCTGTGCCCAGGTGGAAGAGCTGCGCCGAGACCTGAGGATCAAGAGCCAGGAGCTGGAGGTGAAGAACGCTGCGGCCAACGACAAGCTGAAGAAGATGGTGAAGGACCAGCAAGAGGCTGAGAAGAAAAAGGTACTTCCTATCCCTCCAGAGGGTGTGCCGGCAGGCCCAGGCCCATGAGAGGTCACAAAGCGCACCTCAGAGCCGCTGGGGTCCGCGTGTGCCTGCGTGTGTGCAGGTGCACATACCTGCGTGTGTGGCAGAGGCCTGACCAGGAGTCGCTCCGCGCGCTCACGCAGAACCCAGACGCAGCAGCCCCTTCCTCCCCAGGTCATGAGCCAGGAAATTCAGGAGCAGCTGCACAGGCAGCAGGAGGTGATCGCAGACAAGCAGATGAGCGTCAAAGAGGACCTGGACAAGGTAGAGCCGGCCGTCATCGAGGCCCAGAACGGTAGGTCTGCCTGCGGCGCCCTCCGCGCCCTCCGCCCTGGGGGCTGCTGCAGCGCTCGGCTCACAGTCAGCCCAGGCTGGTCAGCCCGGCGTGGGACGCCTCCTCCCGGCGCTTGGGACCCTGAGCAGGAGGGTGGCGGTCAGCAGCCGGGAGGCCCAGACAGACACCTACGATTGTCTCTTTGCATTAGGCCCAAGTTCCTAATTCTGCTTGTGCCGCAGTCACTGCTCTTTGAGAGACTCGACCAAATAAGCATTACTGTTCTGAGCGTTTTTAAAGATCTGCTGAGAACTGCAGTGCTCCCTGGTTCACAAACTGAGTCCTCTCCACGATTCTGGATACAGACAGAAGTGGATGAGAACCAAATCAAATTTCCCCACCAGGTCAGCTTTTGAACCAGACCATTGAATTAGATTCGGCTTTCATCCAACTTAGGACCAGATTCATGAAAAGAATTCAGGTCATGGTCCGAGGGAGGCATGTACCTACGTGTGCTGTTGGTGGCTCCCTGATGACTGTGATGAAGTGCCACACGTGTGCGGTGTCACGGCGGTTTCTGGGGACTGCGGCTGTGGCCACTGTTGGAGCCTCAGTGGGGGCAGCGCTGTAGGCAGTGGGCACTTGCCACTCTACCCGCCAGGCCCTGTGAAGTCTGGCTGTGCCCTGAGCCCTGTGCCCTGCCCTCTTCCTACCCGTTCGTCTCCTCTCTGCCCCATGAACCCACTTACCTCGTTGCTCACCCTGACAGAGGCACCACCTACACTGTACCGCTCTGTTCATTTGGGTCTCAAGAACTTTGTGTTCTCTTGCTGAGTGGTTACTTCAACCATGTCTTACTAGTGTCAAGCTTAAAACACAGTGCATTTCAGGGGCTGGACATTCAGCTCAGTGGTTTCAGCATCTGCCTCAAATGTACAGGGTCCCAAGTTTGATCCCTGGTACCACATACCACAATGCTGGGCATGGTGGCTCACGCCTGTCATCCCAGCACTCGGGAGGCAGAGGCAGGAGGATTGCTGAGTTCGAGGCTTCCCTGGGCTACATAGTGAGCTCAGGGCCAGCCTGAACTACAAAGCGAGACCCTGTCTCCAAAAAAAAATCTCTGCATGTCAGTGTATAAAAGGCATTGAGCTTTTCTTGTTCTCTTTTTGGTGTGCAGATTGAACCCAGGGCCTTTGCCCTTAGCTGTGTCTACAGCCCTTTCCTTCCGTTTTGAGGAGGAGTCTCACTGAGTGGCCTGGGCTGTAACACCCACTCTGGGGAGTCAGCGCGGGCTCCGCACGGTTGGGTGTTGCTTGTCCCTGAGGGAACCAGCCTCTGCCCCCGCCCCGCCCCGCCTCGGCTGCTCCTCACCTGCTCCCTTCCCCACCTGCCCGCAGCTGTCAAGTCCATCAAGAAGCAGCACCTGGTGGAGGTGCGGTCCATGGCCAACCCCCCCGCCGCCGTGAAGCTGGCCCTCGAGTCCATCTGCCTGCTGCTGGGCGAGAGCACCACAGACTGGAAGCAGATCCGCTCCATCATCATGCGCGAGAACTTCATCCCCACCATCGTCAACTTCTCCGCCGAGGAGATTAGGTGGGCGCGCAGCGGGCCGAGGGTGCCTTGTGGGCGCCTTTCTAGCCGCATCCTCCGGGGTGGGCCCCAGGCCCCCGCACTCGCAGGCCCTTCCTGATCTCCTCACCCCTGGCGCCGGCATCCTGTCCCGCCCTGACTGCTTGGGGTGCCGCGAGGGTGTCATGCTCGGAGTCAGGGCCACCACCCACTGCGCCCGGCCTGGCCCGTCCCCAGCACCACCCTGACGTGTCCCTGGTTTCACAAAGACTCCTTTGGCCGGTGCACACCTAGAAGACAAATCCCTTCTCCACAGTGACGCCATAAGGGAGAAGATGAAGAAGAACTACATGTCCAATCCCAGTTACAACTACGAGATCGTGAACCGGGCCTCGCTGGCGTGTGGCCCCATGGTGAAGTGGGCCATCGCGCAGGTAACGGAGGCCGAGAGCTCCCTGCGGCGCGGGCCCCTGTCCCTCCTGCGTCTCACCTGTCTTCTTGCCCTCCGCAGCTCAACTATGCGGACATGCTCAAGCGCGTGGAGCCCCTGCGGAACGAGCTGCAGAAGCTGGAGGACGACGCCAAGGACAACCAGCAGAAGGCCAACGAGGTGGAGCAGATGATCCGCGACCTGGAGGCCAGCATCGCGCGCTACAAGGAGGAGTACGCCGTGCTCATCTCGGAGGCCCAGGCCATCAAGGCCGACCTGGCGGCTGTGGAAGCAAAGGTGTGTGGCTCCGGGTCTGCAGCCCACCAGCTCGGGCCCGCAGAGGCCGAGCGCAGCCCGAGCACACAGCCGTGCTGGCTTTGGTGGGCAGGCGCCGGTCAGTGGGCCTGGCAGGCCACCACCCCTTCCATCTGTCCCTCTCCGCGGAGCCACTCGCTCACCTGTGCTCCGCCTGCTGGGTCCCCACGGTGGTGCCCTCCAGTACCACCCACCGCCCCCACCCCAGGCCCTTTGTCCCTGTGCCCACGCAAGCGCCTAGGGTCCGAGTGCTGACAGCCCACTCAGCGTCCACCAGCCCGGGCCGTGCTGACCCTGGGCATCACCCTCGAACTCTCCTCCCAGGTGAACCGAAGCACTGCTCTTCTCAAGAGTCTGTCTGCCGAACGGGAGCGATGGGAAAAGACAAGCGAAACTTTCAAGAACCAGATGTCCACCATCGCCGGGGACTGCCTCCTGTCTGCCGCCTTCATCGCCTACGCAGGCTACTTCGACCAGCAGATGCGGCAGAACCTGTTCACCACCTGGTCTCACCATCTGCAGCAGGCCAACATCCAGGTGGGCCGTCTCCGAGGCCACGGGCGGGGGGCGGGGTCTGGGAGGGCAGGCGGGGGCTGACCAGCTGCACCCTCAGTTCCGCACAGACATCGCGAGGACCGAGTACCTGTCCAACGCCGACGAGAGGCTGCGTTGGCAGGCCAGCTCCCTGCCCGCCGACGACCTGTGCACAGAGAATGCCATCATGCTCAAGCGCTTCAACAGGTGTGCGCCGCCCTGGGGTGGCACAGCTGGGTCTCAGGGCTCATCCCCACTGCTCTTGTGTTTTAACATGGTACTTTTAAGCCGGGTGTCATGAGAGCACATGGGAGGCTGAGGCAGGCAGATCACAAGTTGGAGGCCAGCTCAAGTTAGAGAGTGTTAATGTTTATCTCTGATGGTGGGTTGGGGCCTAAATGGTTCTTTTAGTTCCGCATTACCAGAAATGGTCCTGGAGATTAAATCGAGGGTCTTCACACTGAGCTACACTGGCAGCCTCTTGTTTTTATTTTAATATGGCCTTGGTCTTGTTAAGTTGCCCAAACCTGTGATCCTCCTGCCTCAGCCTCACTGAGTGCTAGTCTTTGTTTTGGGGGGGTTTTATTGGGGTTGTTTTGTTTTGAGACAAGGTCTACTTTGTAGTTCAGGCTGGCCCTGAGCTCACTATGTAGCCCAGGCAAACCTTGAACTCAGCAATCCTCCTGGCTCTGCCCCCCGAGTGCTGAGATGACAGGCGTGAGCCGCCACACCCAGCATTGTGATGTGTGGTTGCCCAGAATCCTATTTGAGACCTTGTGCTTGCAAGGCAGATGCTGGAACCACTGACTTAAATCCCTGGCTCCATTGAGTGCTAGTCTTATAGACAAATACCACTTGTCCCAGTTGTTTCCACATTTAGATTATCTGAATTGTTCTGCCGTAACCCTTCCCTGTAATCTTTTTTTTTTTCTTTTTTGTACTGAGGGTCAAGTCCAGGCCCTCACATGTGTTAGGCAAGCAGTCTCCCAGTGAGCTACACACCCCAGTGTTCTAGTTGTGACCTTGCAGGATGGGCTGGCAGAGTGTGTTGGGTGGATATTAAGACAGTCTTGCTCTGAAAATACTGTACACCACAACAGTATGTCACAGGCCAAGAATCCGAGTGCTCTGGAGAACTGAAACAGAAAGATTGCCAGTAGTTCGAACCCAACATAGGCAACTTAGCAAGACTCTGTCTCAGAATAACAAGGGCCGAGAATGTAGCTCTATGGAAAACCCTGGGTTCATCCCAAATACCACAAAAAGAAATAGAAGACACTGATATTTTGCAGTAGGGGCTGTTGCTGGCTGTGTTCTGTGTTGGTAGCCAGGGGAAACAATGGGCCAAACTGCAGGGCCAGGGCAGAACAGGCCTCAAGACCCCATGCCAGGTCCCCACAGCCTCAGAATGGGCCTCCCCAGCCCAGGCACCTGAGCTTGGTTCTGTTTCGTCTCTAAAACATTCTGGGTTCTTCTGCAACCTTATATTCCACCTGGACTCCTTCCTAAGCCCTCCCCGTGCACCAGTGCCCTAGGGACAGACAGAGCACTGCTAGGCATCACACTGGGTCACAAGCAGACCCTCGTGCCAGCCAAGCAGAGCTGGCATGGATGCTGGAGGCTGCTCTGCCTGGTGCTTCTGCACCCAGTGTTCATGCAGCAGCGGCCTGGCATGTGGGAAGCGACCTATTCTAGATGACGTGAGGACCAAGAGGGGCAGTGGACAGGTGGCGCATGACCCACCACAGTGGGCTGGCAGGACCTCCAGGTGTGGGTGTAGGATTCAGCTGGCAGCAGCGCAGGGTGGCAGCTCCCTAGGGACGCATCTGTGGACTACGACTGTCCAAGCCACTTACAGCTGTGCCCAGGGGGAGGGGAAGGGCAGCAGCTGTGTGCCGTGCACTCCTCATGCTGTGCACTTTCCCAGGAGCACCTGTGCCGCTGCCAGTCCTTTGTGTGGGCTAGACCTGGGCCTGGCCCCTGCCTGCCTCTGTGTGGGAAGCGGGCTGCCATCAGCACTAAATGCTGTGGCTCTATGGCCTGATGGCGAGGTGTCGGGTGCTCCCGGTCCCGGGAAGACAGCCCAGGGCAGGTGCTCAGCACTCAGGAGGACGAGGCCCAGGACCCAGGCGGGGCTGAGGACCGCTGTGCTGACCGGCTGACACTACGACTCAGACTACGTTCTGAGCGCTCAGCACCTAGGTCAGGTCTGCTGCACCACTGAGGGCACCTGCTTGGGTTCCCCACTGGACTCGGAACCCGCTCTTCTCCGGCCTCAGGTACCCACTGATCATCGACCCCTCTGGCCAAGCCACGGAGTTCATCATGAACGAGTACAAGGACCGGAAGATCACTCGCACCAGCTTCCTGGACGACGCCTTCAGGAAGAACCTGGAGAGTGCGCTGAGGTTCGGGAACCCCCTTCTGGTCCAGGTTGGTGTCCTCACACTGCTGCCGGGATGAGGTTCCTCACGGGAGACGTAGCTGTTCCCAGGTAGAGCTGACGTGAGGTCAGAGGACATTACGTAGCACAGATACTCGTCTCCGCGAGCTGCTGGGACTTGCTAGCAGGAGATTGATCTATAGAAGTCCATCCGGGCCTGGTGTTACACACCTGTGATCCCAGCACTCCACAGGCTGAGGCAGGAAGATCACAGTGAGTCCAAGGCCATCCTGAACTACACAGCAAGACCCTGTCCCAAAAAAAAAAAACTAGCTGGGCATGGTGGCTCACGCCTGTAATCCCACACTCGGAAGGCAGAGACAGGGGGATTGCTGAGTTGGAGGCTTGTCTGGGCTACGTAGTGAGCTCAGGGCCAGCCTGAACTACAAAGCGAGACCCTGTCTCAAAAAAACATAAAAATGAAAAGGTGCATGGAAGGTAGCTTAGTGCCAAGTCCCTGGGTTCAATTCTTCATATTGCAAAATAAATGCAAATCCAACAAAAGCAGTGTTTGCATTGAATACTCTACTCAGAGGACCTGGGTCAGCACCACAGACTGTGGTGAGGGACACGCCTTATGGGTGAGATGTCAGCACAGGCCCCGCCACCCAGTGAGGCTGCTGGCACTCTTGTGCCTAGTTAGCAGGAGGGCACCTTCCCTCTGCCTCCGAGCCACCCCCACCAAGCAGCCTCACCAGTTTGCAGTCTTTCTGCTCGGCATGCGACCCACGCCTGCCCAGGTCGGGGAGCGGCGAGCACCCCTGCTGTGGCCCGCGTGAAGCTGTGGGGTGCACTGTGTGCCGTGCAGGACGTGGAGAGCTACGATCCAGTTTTGAATCCGGTGCTGAACCGTGAAGTTCGCCGCACGGGGGGCCGCGTGCTGATCACGCTCGGTGACCAGGACATTGACCTGTCTCCGTCGTTTGTCATCTTCCTGTCCACCCGAGACCCAACGGTAAGCAGCGAGGCGTCCAGGCTGGGTGGTGGCGGGTGCTGGCGCTGCGGGGCGGCGCGCCTGACTCTGTGCCTGGGCAGGCGGAGTTTCCCCCGGACCTGTGCTCCCGCGTCACCTTCGTGAACTTCACCGTCACGCGCAGCAGCCTACAGAGCCAGTGCCTCAACGAAGTGCTGAAGGCGGAGCGGCCCGACGTGGATGAAAAGCGCTCCGACCTGCTCAAGCTGCAGGGTGCGGTCGGGCGGCCAGGCCGCGGCGGGGGGCGGGGGCACCTCCACGTGGGCCTGTCAGGAACCGCCGCGTGCTTGGCTCTCGCAGGGGAGTTCCAGCTGCGCCTGCGTCAGCTGGAGAAGTCCCTGCTGCAGGCGCTGAACGAGGTGAAGGGCCGCATCCTGGACGATGACACCATCATCACCACCCTGGAGAACCTGAAGCGAGAGGCCGCCGAGGTCACCAGGAAGGTGGAGGAGACCGACATCGTCATGCGGGAGGTGGAGACCGTGTCCCAGCGGTACCTGCCGCTGTCCACCGCCTGCAGCAGCATCTACTTCACCATGGAGTCCCTGAAGCAGGTGATGGCGCCTTGGGCGGCAGCAGCGGCTGGGAGCGCGCGGGGCGGCGGCCGGGGTGGGGCCTGACGCAGGCTCCTTGCAGATCCACTTCCTGTACCAGTACTCGCTGCAGTTCTTCCTCGACATCTACCACAACGTCCTGTATGAGAACCCCAACCTCAAGGGCATCACCGACCATACGCAGCGCCTCTCCATCATCACCAAGGACCTCTTCCAGGTGAGGCGCGGCGGCCCCGGGGCGGCTGCGGCGGCGTCTCGGGGCCCTCCCTGACCCTCGCCCATCCCAGGTGGCGTTTAACCGGGTGGCCAGAGGCATGCTGCACCAGGACCACATCACCTTCGCCATGCTGCTGGCTAGGATCAAGCTGAAGGGCACCGTGGGGTAAGGCCGCATCCCGCCCGTCTGTCTGCTGTACTAATGGCACTGCTGTCTTGATGCCGGTGCCCAGTGCCCACCTGACCTCCCCCACAGGGAGCCTACCCATGACGCCGAGTTCCAGCACTTCCTACGGGGCAAGGAGATCGTGCTGAGCACCGGCTCTGCCCCCGCCATCCCGGGGCTCACGGTGGAGCAGGCGGAGGCGGTGGCACGGCTGAGCTGCCTGCCCGCATTCAAAGATCTGATCGCCAAGGTTCAGGCTGACGAGGTGACTGGCCCGCGTGCTCCGTGTCCATGCGCCTGTGAGGCCCTGGCCACGGTGCACGTTCTCCTGGCATTCAGCGGGGCAAGGGAGGGCCCAGAGGTCCCCAGGCCGGCTCTGGGCCTGCACGGTGGAGTCCCGTGGCGACGCTTCCCTGTCCTCTCTCCGCAGCAATTCGGCATCTGGCTGGACAGCAGCTCCCCCGAGCAGACCGTGCCGTACCTCTGGAGCGAGGAGACCCCCTCCAGTGAGTTGTGCAGGCCCCGCTCATGGGCCTGCATGTCAGGTGGGGCCTGCTGCTTCCTGAAGTGATAGTCCACAGCCAGCACTCCGGGAGGCTGAGGCAGGAGGACCACAGTTCTGTTTTGTTTTTAACTGAATTCTTTATTGGTACATTATATACACATCATGATCACACTCAACACTGGGAATTTGTACCAGTGTATGGCATGAGTTAATTCTCATTTTCACCCATTCCCCTACTACCTGTACAAACTCCCATACCATATGTACATATTCTTTCTTTTTTAACATATTTTTTCTTTGTCTTCATTACTTACCCCTACCTTTTCCCTTTGATTGTGGTTGTTGTTGTTGTTGTTGTTGTTGTTGTTGTTGTTGTTGTTGTTGTTTTTGAGACAGGGTCTCCCTTTATAGTTCAGGCTGGCCCTTGAGCTATGTAACCCAGGCAAGCCTCGAACTCACAGCAGTCCTCCTGGCTCTGCCTCCCAGTGCTGGGATGACAGGCGTGAGCCACCACACCCGGCACTGTGGTGTGTGGTACTGATTGCTGGTGGGCGTGAGTCACCATGCCCAGCATTGCTATATGTGGTTACTGGGGATTGAACCAGGGACCTTGCACTTGCTAGACAGGTGGTAGAACCAGTGAGCTAAATCTCCAGCCCTCTCTTTGAATATTTTATATTTCATAATCCACCACATTCTAGAACTCATTTACATCTTCAGATTCTCATGGCAGAAAAGGTGTGGTATTTACACATGTGTGACCTATTTCACTTAGGAGTGTGAGGAGGACTACAGTTCTGAGCCCAACCCAGACTGAGACCCTGTCTCAGAGTTCAGTATTTTTCGTTTTTACTTTTTGGGTTTTTTTAGTACCAGGGATTGAACTCAGGACCTTGTGCTTATGAGGCAGGCACCACAACCACTGAGCTAAATCCCAAGCCCAAGTTTAGTATTTTTTAAAAGGACTGGCACGATAACTCAGTGCACAGGCCTTAGGTCCAATGCCCAGTGCCGCCCCCAAAAAAGGAGACAAAATGACATATCCCAAAAGAAAAGTCACTGATTGCCAAGATAACTGTTTCACTGTCACAGCTTTTTAAGGAAGTAGCGCTTTCATGCAAGCCTGTTTAAAGTAGAAAATCAGTGCTGGCACATGCCAGCACTCAAGAGGCTGAACCAAGAAGATGTGAGTTCAAGGCCAGTCTGGGCAGACTATGGAGGCCAGTGTGGGCTCCTCATGCATAAGTAGAAGATCAACTTTCCTACTTCCCTAATCCCAGCTCCTTGGGAAGCAGAGGCAGGAGGATTCCAAGTTCAAGGCCAGCCTGGGCACTTTATTACTTATCAAAGTGAAATACAAAGCCAAGAATGTGGCTCAGCAGTACCACTTGTGCCTCCCCTGAGCGAGGCCCTAGGTTTGTCCCAGGACCGGAGGAAAATAATGAAGAGTGGTGCATGCCACCTCTATCTGTGGCTCTTCCTGGGCAGCGTGGTGCTGTCCCGGTGGCTGGGCAACTGGAGCCAAGGCAGGCTTCCCCGGTTCCCAGGGCATCCGGGACTCGCCCGGAGGCTGAGCGGGACCTCTCCTCACAGCGCCCATCGGCCAGGCCATCCACCGCCTGCTGCTGATCCAGGCCTTCCGGCCCGACCGCCTGCTGGCCATGGCCCACGTGTTCGTCTCCACGAACCTCGGCGAGTCCTTCATGTCCATCATGGAGCAGCCGCTCGACCTGGCACACATTGTGGGCACGGAGGTAAGCCTCGGCCCAAGGGTCTCCTGGGCGCCCACTGCCGGGACAGCCACTCACTGCTGCCGCTGCTCCTGCCCTGCAGGTGAAGCCCAACACACCCGTCCTGATGTGCTCGGTGCCTGGCTACGATGCCAGTGGGCACGTGGAGGACCTCGCGGCCGAGCAGAACACGCAGATCACCTCAATCGCCATCGGTAAGGGCCGGCCAGCTCGGGTGTGGGCTCCCGGGACCCCAGTGCCTGGCTGACTATCCGCTCCCTCCCCAGGCTCCGCGGAAGGCTTTAACCAAGCAGACAAGGCGATCAATACTGCTGTCAAGTCCGGCAGGTAAGCACAGGGCCCACCGTGCCAGCCCCCTGGTGCCCTGGCCCAAGCACCGCACGTGGCTGAGCCCCGCCTGCCTCACGCAGGTGGGTGATGCTGAAGAACGTCCACCTCGCCCCCGGCTGGCTGATGCAGCTGGAGAAGAAGCTGCACTCACTGCAGCCGCACGCCTGCTTCCGGCTCTTCCTCACCATGGAGATCAACCCCAAGGTGCGTGCAGGGCCGGCAGCCAGCGGGTGGCGGGGGTCTCCGCCCCGCCTGACGCCGTCCTCCCCAGGTGCCCGTGAACCTGCTCCGTGCCGGCCGCATCTTTGTGTTCGAGCCCCCGCCGGGGGTGAAGGCCAACATGCTGCGCACGTTCAGCAGCATCCCCGTGTCCCGGATCTGCAAGGTAACGGCGGGCGCCACAGTCACGGGCCCCTCACCGCCGAGGCGCGGGACAGTTGCCCTCGGAGCACAGGGGAGTCTGCGTGCTCCTGGGGCTCGGTCCCCTGTGGGCCCGGGGGTCACGAGAGGCCAGCAGAGCCACGACCCAGCAGCAAGCCAGGCAGGGCAAGGCTATGGCAGGAGTCCTACCAGCCCTGCCTGCATCTGGCTCTTCGCTCTGAGTCTCAGTGCCCAGTTTGAGTCCGTCTCCTGTGTCATGTGAGGCTGGCCACGCTGTCGGCAGTCATATTCCCGGGAGCAGAGCCGGGCCCTCCCCAGCAGCCGCTCGAGCCCAGAGTTCGGGGGCTGGGGCCGGCGAGCGCAGTCTGCCAGCCTGCAGCGCTAGCATCCCGCGCACGGGCCCAGGCAGCGCGCTGCTCCCCGGACACTCTGGCCTCGGGCCCTTTCCCACTCAGGCTCCCAACGAGCGAGCCCGCCTGTACTTCCTGCTGGCCTGGTTCCACGCCGTCATCCAGGAGCGTCTGCGCTACGCTCCGCTGGGCTGGTCAAAGAAATACGAGTTTGGGGAGTCTGACCTGAGGTCAGCTTGCGACACCGTGGACACGTGGCTGGACGACACGGCCAAGGCAAGTAGCCACGGGGGTCCAGCGGCAGGCGGGGAGGGGCGTCCAGGGAGAGCAGGGAGGGAGCGGCCGCCAGAGTGAGTGTCATGGCCTTGCCTCCCCAGGGCCGGCAGAACATCTCGCCCGATAAGATCCCGTGGTCAGCCCTGAAGACCCTGATGGCCCAGTCCATCTACGGCGGCCGCGTGGACAACGAGTTCGACCAGCGGCTGCTCAACACCTTCCTGGAGCGCCTGTTCACCACCCGCAGCTTCGACAGCGAATTCAAGCTGGCGTGCAAGGTGGACGGGCACAAGGACATTCAGATGCCCGACGGCATCAGGTGCCCACAGGGGCTTCCGGGGCAGGCGGGTGGAACTGGCTGCAGCTCCAGGCCGCCCTGACCGCTTCCCGTGCACGCTCTTGCAGGCGAGAGGAGTTCGTGCAGTGGGTGGAGCTGCTCCCCGACACCCAGACGCCGTCCTGGCTGGGGCTGCCCAACAACGCCGAGCGTGTGCTGCTGACCACACAGGGTGGGTGCCGCGCTGGGCGGAGCCTCTGCTCAGCGGGAGTGCCTGCCGCTCCTGCAGTGAGGCTGCGTGGCACTGAGACTCGGCCACACTTGGGAGCGTGTTGGGGGACATCGTGAGGCCGGATTCCTCCTCGGGGCTGGGGTCCGCCAGGGCCAGGCAGTGATCGGCCGCTGCTTGTCCCAGGGGCAGACACACGTGCAGCGGCAGCTTCCCTAGAGCCTCAGGCTGCGGGGCCAGTGGCAGAGCATTGGTGCCGCGCTCCAGGCCTGGGTTCAGCTCCAGCCCTCGGGGGAGAGATGGGTTCTCGGACGCAGCCTGTGTGGGAAGGGTGGAGGCAGCGCCCGGCCTGACACACCCTCGGGCCCTGCACACATCCAGGAGCGCAGGGCAGACGGGCTGGCGCCGCTCTCCTCAGCAGTTCTGGGCAGGCCCGACGGGCCCAGCCGACAGCTCCAGAGAGAGCGTGATGTGGCGACCTGGCCCCATGGCCGGTGCCCGTGCCAGTGCCATCCCAAGGGAGGTGCTGGCTCAGGGTTCCAGGGCTGTTCGAGGACAGGGCAGAAGCTGCACAGGTTCCGGCCGCAGCAACCCGCCCACCCCACCCCGCAGGCGTGGACATGATCAGCAAGATGCTGAAGATGCAGATGCTGGAGGACGAGGACGACCTGGCCTACGCGGAGACCGAGAAGAAGGCGCGCACGGACTCCACGTCTGACGGGCGGCCGGCCTGGATGCGGACGCTGCACACCACCGCCTCCAACTGGCTGCACCTCATCCCGCAGGCGCTCAGCCCTCTCAGGCGCACCGTGGAGAACATCAAGGTAGCCGGCGCGGCCGGGCGCCTGGCTTCTGGCTGGGCTGCCTCCGTCCTCTGGGGAAAGCTGGGTTGGGCCCAGGCCCTTACCTGGCGCTGCGTCGCCACCCTTTCCCATTTCTAGCTTGATGTGGGGTCTTGCCAGGGTACCTAGGCGGACTCAGACCCGAGGCCGTCAGAGGCCTGCACCACCACGCCGGCCGAGGGTCCGTTTCTGACAGACCAAAGACGTTCTTCCACCTCCATGACAGAAAGGACCGCAGGGGCGGGGCGGGCACCCCATCCTTGAGGCGCCAGCCGGGCCGGGCCGCGCGGTGTCCCCATGCAGCAGGCAGTCTGGCTGCGGGGCTCTGAGCCGAGGCTGCCCAGGTGCCCGGCTGCTGCCCACTCACTCAGTCCCGCCCTCACCCTGCCGCTCCCTGCCCCGCGCTCCAGGACCCCCTGTTCAGGTTCTTCGAGAGAGAGGTGAAGATGGGCGCAAAGCTGCTGCAGGACGTGCGGCAGGACCTCGCGGACGTGGCACAGGTGTGCGAGGGCAAGAAGAAGCAGACCAACTACCTGCGCACGCTCATCAGCGCGCTGGTCAAAGGTGCGCCTGCGACGCCCACCGTCCTCCCGCGCCCTGGGGCCCCGCCTGGGGTGCTGGGCACTCCCACGCTGTGGCTGGTCCTGGTGTTCTCCCACGCGGGCAGGGTGGGCACGGTGCCCTTTGCTCCGTCCTGCGGTGCAGGCTTGGGTCCGGGCTTTGCCGCTGCCCTCGTCTCGGGCGCTGCCAGCACGCGGGGTGCAGTTTTAGTTGGCCGCAATCCTGGCATCTTGGACGGGCGGGCAGGTCACACTGGGGCAGCCCATCCAGGCTTGGGGCCGCCAGCCCAGCCCGTCCCCTCCCGCGGCCCGCACAGGCATCCTGCCCCAGAGCTGGTCGCACTACACGGTGCCCGCCGGCATGACCGTCATCCAGTGGGTGTCCGACTTCAGCGAGCGCATCAAGCAGCTGCAGAGCATCTCGCTGGCCGCTGCGTCCGGTGGCGCCAAGGAGCTCAAGGTGGGAGCGCGGTGGGGCGGCTGGGCTGCTGGCCTCGCTGGCCCCGGCTGGCCTGACCCGTCGCCGGTGCTCCCTGCAGAACATCCACGTGTGCCTGGGCGGCCTGTTCGTGCCAGAGGCCTACATCACGGCCACCAGGCAGTACGTGGCCCAGGCCAACAGCTGGTCCCTGGAGGAGCTGTGCCTGGAGGTCAGCGTCACCACCGCCCAGAGCGCCGCACTGGACGCCTGCAGCTTCGGGGTCACGGGTAAGCCGCAGAGCTGCCACGTGCACACCCGTGCCCAGCCTGAGCCGGCGGCCTGCGCCCGCCCGACAGTCCATCCCTATCCTTCCCACAGGTCTGAAGCTCCAGGGCGCCACCTGCGGTAACAACAGGCTGTCGCTGTCCAGCGCCATCTCCACCGCCCTCCCCCTGACTCAGCTGCGCTGGGTCAAGCAGACAAACGCGGAGAAGAAGGCCAGCGTGGTGAGGGCCCGGCCTGCTGCGCGCGGGCGTCCCGGGCCGCCGCCCTGCCGCTCGCCTCACCTCAGCCCTCCTCCTCCGCAGGTAACTCTGCCCGTCTACCTGAACTTCACCCGGGCAGACCTCATCTTCACCGTGGACTTCGAGATCGCCACCAAGGAAGACCCGCGGAGCTTCTACGAGCGCGGCGTGGCCATCCTGTGCACCGAGTGACCCAGCGGCGCTCCTGCGTGCGTGGGCTCCGTGTTGACGCTGCCTGTCCCCGAGGTGGAAGGTGTGGACTCGGAGAGGAAGTGGCGGTCTGAGGGGCAAAAGTGGCGCAAGGCTGGCGGGGGAGCAGAGGACACCGGGGCAGAGCAGTGCTTTAGAAGCTGGCGTGTGGCTGTCTGATGAAATAAAACTCTCAAGTCTGACCGGCCCCCATGTCTCCGGCCAGCAGCCCCCAGCCCACCCCGGCTCTGCACAGAGGACCACACAGGGGGCTGCAGGAGACCAGGCCACCGTGGGTCCCTGCCCAGCTGCCCGCAGAGCCCGGGGCCATGTTGGTATCGTGCCATCGGCCCCTTGTTCAGCTCTGCCACCTGTCCTGCCCCCGGCGCAGTCTCCCCACCACACCAGGTGGCAAGAGTGTGCTCAGCACTTCCCACGTCCATGGTGATGGTGGAGTCTGACCTCAGTGTCTTCCAGGGGGCAACACGGGTGACAGCCCGTGCACTGTGGGCACCTGGTCTTGTTACCACCAGCGGGTCTGGGCTGGAGAACCAGAGCACAGCCATGACACGGGAACCCGCCCCAGGCCAAGGCGCTGGCCCGGGTTGGGGTGTCCAGCCCCAGGACGCGCGTGATGCCGGGATGGTGTGTGGCCGGGCCACCTCCCTCACAGCCGGGAGGACGGGGCAGCACCGCCCCGCCGGCCCTGCTGTCCCATGCGGCCAGCAGTGTGTTCAGGCAGGACGCGGGGAGGGAGGGCCAGCCGCCGCGGGTGACTTCCTTTATTGCACTGGGGACGTGGGCTTCGGGCAGCCTCGGGGGACTCGGAGTGATCGGCTGGCAGTGGTGTCAGTGCCGGTCTCCGTGCACCCTCGGCCCAGAAGCCAGGCTCGGTGAGGAGGGCTGCGCACTAGGGACGCACAGAGTGGAGCCTTGGGACCAGCCGCAATGCTGGCTTTGGCTCACACCCACCGTCCTGCCAGCCTTCCGTCCGCCTGTCCGTCCGTCCGTGTGCCCCACACAGGCAGTCAAGGCCCCTGTGTGGAAGCAGTCCGTGGTGAAGCACTGGGCTTGTGTTGCCAGGCCTGGGAAAGTGAGCGTAGCAGAAGCCAGTGCAGGTGTGCGCCCGGGCCTGGCCCTGCTCGGTGGCCGCCCCAGGGCGGGCGAGGATGGGCTGACAGGCTGTGGCTCCATCTCCAGCTTGCAGGGCTGGTCACTGCCTGGGCGCGTCGGCTCTGATGCCTGCGCCTGGTCCTCGCTCACCCGGCCTTAGGCCGCGTAGTACTTCTTTCTCTTGTTCTTTTCTGGCTCCACAAGTAAAAGTTCCAGTTTCCTCTTGGAAAGTGAGATCTTGGGCCCCTTGTTCCGCTCGCCCCAAGTCTTGGTGGTGGCCACGTCCCCCTGGCTCTGCTGGGCAGGTGTCTGCCCAGCTGAGGGGGCTCCAGGGGTGGCTTCACCTCGCACACGGGCCACATGTCCACGTCGCTGGCCTCCAGGGTGATGAGGGACTGGCTGGCACCAGGTGCCATGGGTGCTGCGGGCTCTGTGTGCCGGCTTCCTGTGGACGCTCAGGCTCTGTGCCGCGGGGCCCGGCGCCCAGGAAGCAGTCAGCCACGAAGCCCAAAGTCCTGCGAGTCTCCAAGTCGTTGTCCTTGAGATCTGACAGCTGTTAGCGGAAGGATTTCCCCGTTGCCTTGCGCGAGCTGCCTCCCACATGACCGGGACTGCTTTCAGGGGTTCTGAGCCCAGGCAGGGCTCAGGTATGCAGTTGTCCTGCCTCAGCCTCCCCAAGGGCTGAGATTAAGGCATGAGCCACAGTGCCTGGCTGAATCTGGAAGTGTGCGGGCTCAGGAAGCTGGGCACAGCCGTACCTGCCTGTCATCCAGCTGTGTGCGCTCGGGGCCACCGCGGGTGCCATAGTGAACCCTGCTTCAAGCAGTGGCTCCGGCGACGTCCTCAGCTGGATACCCAGAGCTCCGCCCCAGCGCCTCTGCCCCATTACCTACAGGGAGCGGGGGGCCCAGGGGCCCTGTGGGCCTCCAGGTTCCTGCAGAGCCACCAGCCTCTCTCCCTGCCCTCCCCCTCCAAGGGCCCCTGCTGCCTGCGCTGCCCCCCACTGTACCCCAGGACTCTGCAAAACAGAAGCCTGGAGAGTCCCTCCGCTGACCTGCAGCGTCCTCCCCGGCCCAGCAGCGAGCTGCACTTGGGGCTCAGGCCCCCGCCCTGGGGACACCTCCAGGGAGCTGCTCCCTCCATTCTGGGGCACAGCTTTGGCAAGCAGCACTCAGCACCCAGGACCGGCCCACCCACCCTTTTCACTTGGGTCATGAAAACCTCCAAAGAGCTCCTTGCCTCTTTCTGATTTTCATGACTTTTTTGTTTAGTTACTGGTTTTTGGAGACAGGACCTCATATTATTCAAGATGACCTTGAGTTCCTGGTCCTCCTGCCTTCGCCTCCCAGAATACAGGGCTTTCAGGCATGTACCACTGTGCCCAGCAAACGGAGGTTAATTTAAGATTGACCAGACCTTTATAAATTTGTAACTAATCTTCAGCCAAACTACTTTGAGTCATACTTTTTTCTTTTTTCCTATTAAAAAAAAGGTAAAGCCAGGCATGGTGGCCCACACATAACCCTAGAACTTGGGAGGCTGAGGGAGGAGGACCACGTTCAAGCCTAGCCTGGACTATGCAGTGAGTCTGAGCCAGGCCTGAGCAACATAGTGAGACCCCGTCTCAGAGAAAGAGTATATTTCTAAAACACAACATGCAGCTGAGACACAGCTCACACGCACACCAGGCTTGGCCCAACTGGCAATACTAGGGAGGAAAAAGCCCGCCCTGGCACACGAGACTAGAATCCCAGGGCACTAGGAGGCTGAGGCAGGACGATCCTAAATTTGCCCCCACTCAGGCGGTTTTGCGAGACCCCGCCTCCTAAGGAAGGCTGCGTGGAGCCGCGCGAAGGCCCTGGCTCTAGCCCTGCTGCAAGTGACTCCCACCCGCGTCAGCCCAGAGCTGCCACCTGCAGAGCCTGGACCCTGGGGAGCCCACTGTCCCCTAAAGAGCAGGGCGGCCACGGGCCACCTGTCACCCACCTCTCTCCAGACAGCTCTGGCCAGGTCCGTGATGTCCCTTCTGTGTGTGAGCTGCACAAGAGGCTGGGCCGCTGCTGTGCCCAGGGCAGCCAGCGGGGCTGCCAGTGACAGCCCAGGGAGGGCAGGCCTGAGCCCCGCGGGGCCCTGCGTCCCCCAGCAGCCGGGAGGAGCCAGAGGAGCGCGCTTAGTCAGTCCTTCCCTCCAGCCCCCGCCCGCGGCCCCGCCCTTGCGTTTCGTGTGGAGAAGGGTCTCGCCAGGCAGGAGCCCCCAGGTCAGCTCGGCCTCACCGCGTCCTCCCCGAGCACCCGGATGCAGGGGCCGCGGCGAGGCAGGCTGGCCGTGGGGGGCCAGCTTCACCAGAGAGACACCGAGCGAGGGACACGGTGATGGGGCGGGGGGCCGCAGAGCCTCTTCCCTCCTCGGGGCAGAGGCAGCAGGACCCCGGCGTCAGCGCCCAGACCCACGCCGCGCGTGCCGACGGCTCACGGCCTGTGATCCCGGTGCTGCGACACCACGGCTCCGGCCAGCCGAGGCCACAGGCGGAAGCCCACCGCCGGGAGGGGCCGCACACCGCGCCTGCAGATGGGAGACGGGCAGGGGCCGATCTCGGGGGAGACGCCGCCCCGGGGAGTGGAGACCGCGGGCCGCCCCGACTCTCCCGTCCCCACCGCCCGCGGCTCTACCGGACGCTGTCCAGCCCCGTGGGAAGCATGGCGCCACGGAGAAGCGTCACCGCTGGGTCCCCGCCGCGGCTTCCCCAGGCCTTGGGCCGCGGGCAGGACAGCAGGGCGGTCACCACCTCCGACACGGCCTCGCCCCCGCTCTGCCCGCGGGACACCAGTCCTCTGAGCCGGTCCTGTCCGCTTCCCTTAGCTCCCCGCCGCCTCCCAAGTACAGCCTCTTTCCTGATGGCCTCGATGGTCTGGCGGGACCATTTTCCTTGTCCCTGATCAGGGGAAGGGGTGCGCGAAGCAGACCAGAGAGGTGAAGTGTGTGGCTTGGCTGGGCAAGGAGGCCCATGCCTGCGATCCTAGCATTCGGGGAGGCTGAGGCAGGAGGATCCCGAGTTCTGGGCCAGCCTGGGCTTCACAGTGAGGGGAGTCGCTGCTCAGGACTGGGCCTTGTCTCCACCCCCTGAGCAGCACGAGGCAGCAGTCCCTTCGAGCCTCGTGGTGCTGGCTGCAACTTGTGTCATTCCCCGGCACCCCCAATCAGTGCAGTGGCCGAGGGCTGCCCTGACTGTTGTGGCTGAACAAAGACAGAAAGGAAGAATGAGGGGAGGGGAGAACAGAAGCAAAGAGGTGGATTGCTCTGAGGCCTCCAACTTTGGGAATGAATTTTATGTTGAGAAAGAGTCCCACTAAGTCAGCAGACTGAGCTTCAATTTGAGATCCTCCTGCCTCAGCCTCCCAAGTACTAGGATTATAGGCATGTGCCACCATGCCTAACTAAGAAACCACTTTCTGGCCTTGGGACTGCTGCTACAGCAGCACCGAGCTGTCCAAGACAGGACGTACTTAGAAAGAGGTTTCTGCAGCTCGACTTGGTAGCTGCTTGTCTACAGCCCCAAACACTGGGCAGGCTAAGGCAGGAGAGCTGCCAGTTCCATTTGGTGAGATGCTGTCTCAGAATAAAATTTTAAAAAGAGGCTGCGGATGTGGCTGAGTGGTAGGGCCTTGCCCAGCCAGCACACGGTCCTCGCTCCACGTTCAGCAGTGAAGGAAGAGAAGCAAGGAAATAGAGCTGGGACCTGCACGTGTAAGTCACGGTCTGGACAGCAGCTCGGGCTGTTTCTAGGGACCCCGCGTCCAACAACAGGCACCCTAGTGCAGACAGGCAGAGGGGCGGCCCACACAGGCACGCGACCTGGTGGCCACACTGTGACCAGCTCCCACCCTTTCCGGACCAGCAAGATGCTGTTGAACTCAGGAGGCTGAGGCAGGAGGATCATTAGTTAGAACCCAGCGTGGGTTACACAGTGAGGCCTCTTCTCACCACACCCTCCAAAACAGTTGGGGATCTATAGCTTGTAAAATAAATGCAAACCAGGGCGGGATTCAGTTCAGTGGTTCCAGCATCTGCTTGGCAAGCAGAAGATCCTGAGTTCAAGCCCTGATACCACACACCACAATGCCAGGCGTGGCGGCTCACACCTATAATCCCAGCACTCAGGAGACAGAGGCAGGAGGATTCCTGAGTTCAAGTCTTGCCTACATAATGAGCTCAGGGCCAGCCTAAACTACAAAGCGAGACCCTGTCTCAAAAAAAAAAAAAGAAAAGACAAGGCTGCACTGGGAACATGGGGGGACAGTGCCTGCCTAGCACACCTGAGGCCTGGGCTCTGCACTTCCAGAGCAGCTCGAGGAGGAGAAAGGCACAAGGCCCTGTGCTGGGTGGGAACAGCCAGGCCTCAGCCTCCTGAGTCCCAGGGTCGCAGGTGTGTTTGGCTGCTGCTTTCAGGAGGGACAGGCTGGTGGCTATGGCCACCACTGGCTGCTCTTCTCCCCTGCTTTCTCTCTTCCTTTCTATGTGTCTATCTGTTTTGGGGATGTTTTTGGGTTGGGTGTGTGTGTGTGTGTGTGTGTGTGTTTTGACACAGGGACTCACCCCGTGGCCCAGGCTAGTCTTAACTCATGGTGGTCCTCCTGCCTCAGCCTCCCTAGTGCCAAGGTTGTTCACAGCCGAGTTAGTCTGCCGCATTACAGGCAGTTAGACAGGACTGGGCCCTGGAGAGAGTCAACACAGAAGGCAACTGAGGCCCCTGCACCGAAGGCCAGGATTAAAGCCAGAAAGACCAACCTCGCCCAGCACCTCGGGGAGCGCTGAGCCGAGGGGGCTGATCCTCTGAACAGGCCCTGTCGCTTGGGTGGGGACCCCACCCCCAGTCTTCGCCAGCTCCCTGTCCGCCGCCACAGGAGTCACTTCCCCACTTTGGGGGGTGCCAGGGAGCAAACTCAGGTCCCGAGCTTCGCAGACAGGCGCAGCGCTGGGAGCTGATGCCGCCCTGCTCCCTCCATCCCTTTATCCAGCGCCACTGAGAGACCCGCTTCCTGCCATCTTAGCAGCAGACTTAGCCGCCCGCCTCCGCTCAGGGTTTGCTCTCGGATACCCGTGAACCGGTGCGGCAGCTGCTCTCTGGTGCCTCTCTCACCTACACAGAAGCCAGCCGTGGGGGCAGACTTTAACCCCAGCACCCAGGAGGCTGAGGCAGGAGCAGGCCAGCCTGGGCTACACAGAAAAAAGGAGAAAATCTCCCTACTCTTCACCCCATGGTCCCGGATTCCCCCGGCTTTCGAGCACGGGCTCACGGGTGGACAGTGGACGTCCGGCGGGGTGCCCTTGCACTCTCGGGATCACTGGAGGGGCAAGAGCGGCCTGGGGCCCGCCTCATGGGGCGGGGCTGCCCTCCGCCAGCCTCCCTCACTGCTCCTCTCCCTAAGCTGCTTCCCTGGGCGGCTTAAGCAGATTGACCCAAGCCAAGGTGACATGGGCTCAACTTGAAATCAGCACTGGCAGAGCAGACTCCCTACCCCCTGGCAATTAAAGCCCAGGCTGGCCCTGAACTCAAACAGATCCTCCTGCCTCAGCCTCCTGAGTGCTGGGATTACAAACTTAAGCTACCACACTCCGCTACCACATGAATAAAGGTGAGAGCCTTCCTGGGCCGGAGGGTTAGCTCAGTGGTTCCAGCGCCTGCCTCACAAGCGCAAGGTCCTGAGTTCGATCCCCAGTTACCACATATAATGCTAGGCGTGGAGACACGCCCACCAACAGTCAACACTGCATACCACAATGCCTGACGTGGTGGCTCACGCCTGTCATCCCAGCACTCGGGAGGCAGAGGCAGGAGGATTGCTGAGTTCGCAGTGGCTTGCCTGGGCACCATAGTGAGCTCAGGGCCAGCCTGAACTACAAAGCGAGACCCTGTCTCAAAAAAAAGCAAAAAAAAAAAAAAAAGTGAGAGCCTTCCTAAGGACAGTCACTGTACCTTGTATTTGGAAGCCACCCCCTAAGGGCCCTGGCTTTTATTTGAATGGATGAGGTTTCAGCCAGGTATGGTGGTGCATTTATAACCCCAGCACTCAGGCTGAGGCAAGAGGATGGCCATAAATTGGAGGCCAGCCTGGCTACAAAGTGAGCTGCAGACCACCCTGAACTGCATAGGGAGACCCTGTCTCATTAAACAAAACAGGGCCAGGGATTTAGCTCTGGTTCTGGCATCTGCCCGGCAAGCACAGAGTCCCAAGTTCGATCCCCAGTACCACATACCACAGTGCCAGGCATGGTGGCTCACACCTGTCATCCCAGCACTTGGGAGGCAGAGGCAGGAGGATTGCCAAGTTCGAGGCTCGCCTGGGCTACATAGTGAGCTCAGGGCCAGCCTGCGCTACAACCCAAGACCCTATCTAAAAATACTTAAAAAAAAAAAGTGGCTTTTGGAGCCCGTTCCAGCTCTAGAGCTTTGGTTGTTGCATGCAGAGCCCCTAGGGACTCCCATGAGGCAAGGGCTCCAGAGACGGGCACACTTGACATGCTGCGTGGTCTGGGCCACTGTTTGTCCGTGACTCTGGAGAGCTGGCTTCCAGGGAGGCGAAGCCACATCCTTCCTGCTCAGAAGGACCTGTGGCCACACTTAAAAAAGGGCTGGGCCACTCCCAGGCCAGCCAGGGGCAGGGGCTTCCTGAAGGACCAGAGGGGCACGCCCACTGTGCACACCAGCTCTTTGTGCTGCTCACACGTGTGAGCCGAGTGAACACGAGGCTGGAGGTTCAGGAAATGCGTGGGTGGGGGTACGGAAGGGGCTCTGTGTAAGGCGGTGGGAGCCCAGTCAGGGCAGTGCTCAAACTGGCATGGAAGCTCCCGGCCCCAGTACAGAAGCCAGGGCCCCTGTGCTAAGCTGCACCCTAGCCCTTCTGATGGAGTCTTGGCAACTGCCCAGGCTGACCATGAACTTAGGATCCCCCTGCCTCAACCTCCTGGCTGCAGGGGTAACAGGCATGTGCCACCATGCCCAGCACACGGAGGGTGTCCATACCACCTGGAGAGAGCTGAGGTGAGCTGAGGAAAGGGGACCTGGTGGGACTGAAGCCCAGAGGGCCTGCGACTGCCCCTCCCCCAGCCAGCGGGAGAAGTGTGGGGGACCTGCGGCAAGAGGGGCACGGAAGACCCAGGGCCCAGCTGGACTGTGGTGGGCACGCCTGCAACCCAGCCCTTACCTGGCCAACTGGGCCCTGTAGGGAGTCACTGCCCCCCCACCATCTCAAAAAGCAACCTGACCACTGGGAATTTAGCCCAAGCTCAGTGCACGGTGACATGCACACACGCATGTGCACACACCCATCATCTGCCCCTGGGTTGGCAGCTCCCTGAGGATCCCACCCAAGTGCAGGTTTCTGAATTGATGGCTCCGGGGTGGTCACACTACCTGAGTGTTCCTGTACACGTGTGCAAACTGTACTTGGCACTGGGCCCAAAAGCCTCTGCACTGAGCTTCCTGGGCCTAATTAGGGCCCAGTTTGATTCAAGGTTTTTTTTATTTTTATTTTTTTTTTGCTTTTTGGAGACAGGGTCTTGCTTTGTATAGTTCAGGCTGACCCTGAGCTCACTATGGTGCCCAGGCAAGCCGCCGCGAAATCAGCAATCCTCCTGTCTCTGCCTCCCGAGTGCTGGGATTACAGGCGTGAGCCACCACGCCCAGCATTATATGTGGTAACCGGGGATCGAACTCAGGTCCTTACGCTTGCGAGGCAGGCGCTGGAACCACTGAGCTAACCCTCCGGCCCTTGATTCTTCAAGTTTTTGCTTTGAGACAGGGTGTTGCTGTACAGCACAGGCAGGCCTTAAACTTGTGACCCTCCTGCCTCAGCCTCTCAAGTGCTGATTTCCAGGCGTGTGCAGCTCAAATAACTTCCCACTCAAATTCCCATAAGGTGGAAGGAGCAGAACCCAGAGCCTGGCCACTTCCCCAGATCTAAGGGTCTGGTAAGCCTGTCACCAGATCAGACTCAGGAGTCACACTTCCCGTGGTCACCACAGGACCTGGCGACCGGGCCAGCTCCTCCTGGCCTCCTTCCCACCCACTGTGCCCCAGGCGTAGGACTCCTCAACCTGTCTCAAGTCACCCCTTCAGGACCATAGGCTCCCACTGTGCCATGTGCAAAGAACCCAGGCCCCCGCCAGACACCTGGAGCACAGCATCTGACCCTGCACCAGGAGGCCCCCCCAGATTCCAATGTGACTGGGCAGCAGATGCCATGTCAGAAGGGAGCGAGAACCACGACTAATGCCTAGAGAAACTTGGGGGACTGTCTTGGGGTGCTGGGCAGAAGCCTCGTGACAGGCACAGGTCACGCGCCTGACTCCCCCAGCCCCACTTCTGCAGCTGACAGGCGTGCTTTATGAAGCCTTCTGTGCTCAGGGCGGCTGGTCCTGCCCTGTGTCCCCCTCTACCACGCCCAAAGTGGCACATGCCACGAATCCTGGCACTCAGGAGCCTGAGGCAGAACAATCATCATGAGGTCCAAGATGGCCCAGACCCAGAATAAAACACTTCCACACTTTTCTTTTTAATGTACCTGTATTTGTTACCTTTTAAAGCAAAATGTGACCTGGGCACTCCATTTCCATTCACAGGCCTTGCTCCAAATTACTTCTCCAAGGGCACTGCAGTGTATCTAGTAGGAAGTTTATTCCTCTAAACAGTACTTTTCTTTGGAAAACAAGCTCCGTGGAGTTTCTGCCATCAAGTTGTTTCAGTTTAACACACGTTATTTCTAGAAGCCTAGTACATGCAGAGTTGAAATTACAGAGGAAAAGTTTTAAAAAAGTAGATCTACGAGATGAAAACTCAAGCTATTTAAACAAATATTCCTTTAAACATCAAGGCATCTCAACACTTCAGAGACAAGATTTGGTCTAAGGAATCTGGCCTGTTAACTAAGCACTTCAGACTCACAAGTTATATAGTAAGTTACACATCTCACCACAAACATCTCAACCTGCTAAAATAAACCACGGTGAAAAAGCACTGCTAGCTCTGCTCTAAGTGCCTAAAGTATCACAATATCACTTGCAAGTAGAAAGAAATCTTATCTTCCTCTTAAGCGGTTATCATGCCATACAGACTTAAAACAAAGTTAACAAAAAACCCTTAAAAATATATATTATCAGCGGGAATGAAGGTAAAGAACTGAGCACAAGTCTGAGGCGGTTCTTCTGACAGTGCTCAGTCGACTTCTTCCATCCGTGATGTGTCGTCATCTCCTTCAAGGGGTGGCATCTCTTCAGTGACAGCAGCAGTGGTCTCATCAGCAGTGGGGTCATCCTCATCAATACCTTTTTTGGGAAATAAAATTTACATTAGGGACTTTTCAGCCAACCGGTTAGCCTTCAGTCTGTCTGCTGGCTCATAACTATTCTCAAGGCTAAGGAGTACAAGGCATATGATATCCCAAAATATCATCAACCTTGTCTTATTAAAAAAACCACTTCCCAAGTGGCACAGGAGCACTACCCTTGCTGTGGGCTCTGAGGCACACCCCATCTGACACAGCTCAAGGCGCATCACTTCCCAACCACCCCCACTTCCTCTTAAGGTGACCCCCAGGCAGCTCACCAAGACCCAGCTTGATCATCCTGTAAATCCTGTTCGCGTGGGTCTGGGGGTCCTCCAGACTGAAGCCAGAGGACAGGAGCGCAGTTTCGTAAAGCAAGATGACCAGATCCTTCACGGACTTGTCGTTCTTGTCAGCTTCAGCCTTTTGCCTCAAGGTCTCAATGATGGAGTGGTCAGGGTTGATCTCCAGGTGCTTCTTTGCAGCCATGTAGCCCATTGTTGAGTTGTCTCTCAGGGCCTGGGCTTTCATGATTCTCTCCATGTTCGCCGTCCAGCCGTATGTGCTCGTGACAATACAGCACGGGGATGTCACTAATCGGTTTGACACAACCACCTGCAATCAACACTGGTGATGAGGCCTCCAAAAGCCCACTGCCGTAAGCCTCTTGAGCTTTCATTAGGAATCCAGGGAAAGGAACTTAATTTTTTTAAATTATCGGAATGAAAACAGTAACCGCCCATCTAGGTAAATCCAGCACACAACCTTCACTTAGCCCAGGACACAGTGGGGGCACCCTGCCTCCTGGTCCCCAGAGCTTATAACCATCACTGTACCCACATGCTAGATTTGGTGGGACTACCATGACTAAATTTTAACACCTCACAACTGTCAACAGGTAGGTGGTGTTGATCGTTCACGTACCTTTTCAACCTTCTTCTCTAAAATGTCTTTCATGATCTTACAAAGGTTTTCAAACTTGGTCTTTTTCTCTTCCTGTTTCTTTTTCTCCTCTTCATCTTCTGGAAGTTCCAAGCCCTCTTTGGTGACTGACACTAAAGTTTTGCCCTCAAACTCCTTCAGCTGCTGGACGCAGTACTCGTCAATGGGCTCGATCATGTAGATCACTTCTAAGCCGTGCTTCCGAAGCCGCTCCACAAAGGCCGAATTGGCTACCTGGTCCTTGGTTTCACCTGAGATATAAAATCAGAGTCCTTAAGCAGTCTCACCTGAGTTGCTGGCGCTTCCATCCGAGCTGGCCAACTGTTAAGCACTTGTAATTTACTTCAGGCGAAGTATCCCAGCAAAGTAACACGCAGCCCAAGAGAACAAAGTGACAAAGGCAGCAACAGGCACCGCCCTACCTGTGATGTAGTAGATGTGCTTCTGGTTCTCCTTCATCCTGGTGCAGTAGTCCTTCAGAGAAACCATCTCATCCCCAGAAGCAGACGTGTAATAGCGCAACAGCTCTGAAAGCTTTTTCCGATTCTGAGAGTCTTCATGTATTCCAAGCTGAAACAAAACATTGCTGTTAGGTTTTTCTCCGTTTAAAATTATTTAACATGTTTTTTTGAGATTTTTTTTTAGGGTGCCCTGCGGATCAAATTCCGGACCTTGCACTTGCAAGGCAGGCGCCAGAACTGAGCTACATCTTCAGCCTAGGACCAGCTTAGAAACTATTAGTGCTGAGTTAACTGCGTTCACACCAACCTTTATATTCTTAGAAAACTGCTCGTAGAACTTCTTATAGTTCTCCTTATCTTCCGCCAGTTCAGTGAACAATTCTAAGCACTTTTTCACCAAGTTCTTTCTGATGACTTTCAAAATTTTGCTTTGTTGCAACATTTCCCGGGAAATATTGAGAGGAAGATCCTCAGAGTCCACCACCCCTCTGATGAAATCTGTAAAAACAAAGTCCCAAGTATTCCCATCATTTCAAGGGAAAATCTGACTTCTTAAAGAAGCAGAGGTGAAAGAACCTGGAAGGGGCAGTTCAGTAGGGCTTCTGTACTTACTCAGGTACTCAGGAATGAGCTCCTCACAGTTATCCATGATGAAAACTCTGCGGACATACAACTTGATGTTGTTCTTCTTCTTCCTGTTTTCAAACAGGTCAAAAGGAGCGCGTCGTGGGACAAAAAGAAGAGCTCTGAACTCCAGCTGTCCTTCAACTGAGAAATGCTGCAATAAAACACAGGGTCAATGGAAGCAACTTTCACTGAGAGCCACTTGACATATACAACCGCACACACAGCTTCGGAGCATTTTGCTAGCAACCCAGGAGTAAGGAAGATGATATCATCAACCTTCAAAGTGACCAGACCGCCCGGAGCCCTCACCTTCACCGCCAAGTGATCTTCCCAGTCATTGGTCAAGCTCTTATAGAATTCTCCATACTCCTCGTTAGTAATATCATCAGGGTTTCTGGTCCAGATGGGTTTAGTTTTGTTCAGCTCTTCTTGATCAATATACTTTTCCTTAATCTTCTTCTTCTTTTTCTTGTCACCATCCTTCTTTTCTTCTTCCTCTTCATCAGAACCAACATCTTCTATCTCAGGCTTGTCATCAGACTCCTTTTCTTCTTTTTCTTTATCTTCTTCTTTATCTTCCTTTTCTTCAGCCTCGTCATCACTCACTTCTTTATCACGTTCCTTCTCCACCTAAAGGACAAAAATCACTTCAGCTCGGTACACTTCTGCATTATTAGATCGAAGGGTAAGTGGGGCACACTTTTTTTTTTTTTTTTGAGACAGGGTCTTGCTTTGTAGTTCAGGCAGGCCTGGAACTCAGCAATCCTCCTGTCTCTGCCTCCCGAGTGCTGGGATGACAGGCGTGAGCCACCAAGCCCAGCATTGTATGTGGTTACCGGGATCAAACTCAGGACCTTGCGCTTTAAGGCAGGCGCCAGAACCACTGAGCTAAATCTCCGGAGCGGGGCACTCTTTAATCCAGCACTCCTAGGAAGTTGAGGCAGGAGGAGAGCAAGCTCAGCAAAAAGTCTGAGAAACAGAAGGCATTTAAAAATTTAAAGGGAGACCAGGGATACAGCTGTGGTCCTGCCACCCACCCGGCAAGTGCAAGGTCCTGAGTTCCATTCTCAGTTTCTCAAAAAATAAAAACTAAGGAAGGCAGGCATCAGAAATTAGCTCTGTGTATTAGGTTCAGTCCCCAGTATGGTGGGTGGTGGGCACAACCAATATTAACATCAGGACAAAGGAATGGCTTGCCCACACTACTTATTTTGAAAAGCACAAAAGTGGCCAAGAAAGCTAATCAGTATCAGGAGTCTTTGAAACTCTGGGTACTTATTACAGTTAAACAAGCAGAGGCTTAATGCTTAGGTTCCATACCAGTTGTATACCTTTCATAAGTAAATCTGGAGCGAGGTGTGGCATTTCAATAACAATCACAGCACTCCTAAGCTTAGGGAAGAGAGCCCAGCCTGGCAAGACAACAATTGGGACTGCACATCTCAGTACCAAAACCTTGGTTTCAATCCTGTTTCAAAAACCAGTGCCGGGCATGGTGGCTCACACCTGTCATCCCAGCACTCGGGAGGCAGAGACAGGATTGCTGAGTTCGAGGCTTACTTGGACTACAGAGTGAGCTCAGGGCCAGCCTGAACTACGAAAGCAGAACCCTGTCTCAAAAAAAAAAAAACAACAAAAAACAATGCTGGCCGTGATGGCTTACGCCTGTCATCCCAGCACTCGGAAGGCAGAGGCAGGAGGATTGCTGAGGTCAAGGTTACCTGGGCTACATGGTGAGCTCAGGGCCAGCCTCAACTACAAAGTGAGACCCTGTCTCAAAGAAAAACAAAAATAACCCCACTAAATCACCTCCAAAATTAAATATTTATATCCAAAGGTTAAGCAAGAACTCATTTCACAGGAACATGGACACTTACAAAAAGAGTAATAGGATAGCCAATAAACTGAGAATGTTTCTTCACAATCTCCTTTATTCTTCTCTCTTCCAGGTACTCGGTTTGGTCTTCTTTCAGATGCAGAATAACCTTTGTTCCTCGGCCCATAGGTTCACCTGAAAAAGCAAATGAAATAGACTGAATTTAAATCAATAACCACTGAGCCTGCCTCACAGCACAACACCCCCAAAAAACTCAACCAAAAAAAGATTAGTAAAGAATGCAAATAATTCAGTTCTGCTAAAGCCAACACCCTAAGGATAAAAGATACACACAACAGCTCCAACATTCTAACCTTACCCAAATTTTATTGGGCAAACAATTTCTCACTTTCCAAGGTCCCTCTCGTGCAGGACCCACCCCACGTGACTAAACGGCTTCCTACCACGTGCTCACCTGTGTCAGTCCTCACGGTGAAGGACCCGCCCGCTGAGGATTCCCAGGCATACTGCTCATCATCGTTATGCTTGGTGATCACGGTCACTTTCTCAGCGACCAAATACGCAGAATAGAAACCCACACCAAACTGGCCAATCATGGAAATGTCGGCACCAGCCTGCAAAGCCTCCATAAAGGCCTTGGTCCCTGACTTGGCAATGGTACCGAGGTTATTGATCAAGTCGGCCTTGGTCATTCCGATTCCAGTATCCACGATGGTGAGGGTGCGATCTTGCTTGTTTGGAATGAGATTAATGTGCAACTCCTTGCCGGAGTCCAGCTTACTGGGATCCGTCAGGCTTTCATACCTGATTTTGTCCAGAGCCTAAAAATAAAGATACACCTCAAGCATACAGCCCCGAGGTGAGTGAAACCACCAATTCCCCACTGCCAGGGAACTTACATCGGACGAATTTGAAATTAACTCCCTCAGGAAGATCTCTTTGTTCGAGTAGAAAGTGTTGATGATCAGTGACATCAACTGGGCAATTTCTGCCTGGAAGGCGAACGTCTCCACCTCCTCCTCCTCCATGGGCTGGTCCTGGGTCTGGGTCTCCTCCGGCATCTGGAACGCACGCACACCGCACCGCTCGGACACGCGACGCCACCACACGATCCCACCGCCCTCAGCCACAAAATCCGCGGAACGCGGTCTTATTTAAGAAACGCGAAATTAGCAGAAAGCTAAGCGAGCGAGGAGGCCGCTGACAAAGGGATGACCTCATTTCGGAATTGCGGCAATGGCCAGGCGCGTGTGCTCGCGGCGGGGAGGACTGGGGACCGGACCGACCCCGCGCCCGTCGCCTGCACCGCTTCTTCCCCGTCTCGGGACGGACGGAGGCGGCCGCTCCGCCATGGCGCTACCTCCTCGAAGGCCCCCTCCTCCCCGGCGGCTGCGCGGCCGCGGCAGGCCCCGCACCCGCTCCAGAGGGCAGAGAAGCCGCCCGGGGCCCAGACCGAGAAGCCGCGGGGGCCCAGGCTCCGGCCCGCCGCCAGCCAGTACAACCGCTCGCTCGGGACCCCCTTCACCCGCAAAGGGCCCCGAAGCCCCGTACCTTGGCTAAGCGACGCGCAGTAACGGCGACACAGCAGCTCCGAGACGCTGAAGCAACTGGCGTACCACCCCCGCGCCTGCCTTATATAGAGGCGGGCCCGCCCAGCGCGCGCCGCCTTTTCCAGAAGCCTCCCGAACCTTCCGGAAGAACCCTCCCCAACCGTCGCCGCGGGCGCGTGCATGCGCATGCGCCTTGGCCGCTCCCCGCCCCTCTCCCGGGGGCGCGCAGGCTCGGCCCGCGGAAGGCCCGTGTGCCCTTCCCCCATGGCCTCCGTGCGGGCTTCCGGGCGCCTGCGCAGCCCGGGGGCTCGGGAAGTTTCGGCGCTTTCCGGGGCGGCCTAAACCCGCGCCCCCCGTCGCCTATCGCGGGCGGGGTTCTCGCGCACGCGCCTGCGTGGCGCCCTAGGCGCGGGTGTCCGCGCTGGTGTACGGTGAAACCTGCAAAAGCCAACTTGTCGTTTTCAAAGCGGCCAGAGCACTGCGTGTTCCTTGGTCCCCACGGCGGGACGCGCGGCGCAGGCGGCGGGGTGCAGGGAGCTCGGGGCCCGGGCCGCCGTGGGCCGCGGGCGCCGCCGCGCTGTGTGGTCCGAGCTGGCGGTCGGCCTCGCGGGCGGCGCAGCGATAGGGACCCCGAGTCAGGCAGAGGGTTCACGCGTGGCTACGCCGTGGGGCTGAGGGCCGCCCCGACGAGAGGGGCGCGGCCTCCTCCACCGTGGACACCTACGCCTAGCTTTCGGGGTGTCAGTCGGGACACGTGGTCCGCTCCCACCGCCGTGCGCGCAGTTGGAACACGTTTTGAATCGTGAGTTGTCCAAACCCACGTACACCCCAGAGGGCCCCGCTTGCCTGGGTCGGCCCTAAAACGGTGATTTTACACCAGTCGGTGTCCTTGGGGACTCGGTCTGGGCGAACAAATCGCTGCTCACCCAGGGACACCCGCCGAGTTTGCAAAGCCCGGCATTCTTGCTCCGTACCCCGCTTAGAGTGCTCACTGTGGGGTGTCCACAGGAGGACCCAAGTCCGAGCTGATTCACTCGCCCCAAAATTGGGTCTCTCAACACACCAGAAGGCCCAGGAAGCTGCCGGGAGAGGAGCAGGTGGAGGCCGCACCTCCAGGGACCCCGGCCCGCCCTGTCCCCTCCCTGATCCCGGGGCAGTCGCTCTTCCTCCTGGGCCCCCAGGTCTCCTCGAGCTCTGGAAGCGCCGGTGGACGCTGTGAACAGACCGAAAGGGCGGCTCCCTGTGTGCCGTCTCGAGAAACCTGCTTTTCTGGGAGTAGCGCTTGCACACCAGGCCCTGAGACACCCTGCCCCCTTCCCCAGTGCGTGGTTGTAGCTCAGGTCTTCCAGGAACCTGGTCGCCCCTCCCCGGCCTGTTCTCTTTCTCCTGGTTGGGGCCCTCTTCCTTTTTACCCAGCTTCTGGTTTCTTGTAGACGAGCCGTTCTGGCCTCTGAAATTCTTTGTCCTCTGCTCCCTGGGCCTGTGTGAACTGCCCGCGGCCCTCACACTGGCTGCCACCTGGCCTCTCTTGCCTCTCGGCCGCCGCACCCCCACCCGCTGAGCCAGGGTGGCTGCTCTGCTCCGACGCTTTCCCGCCTCCCCCCTCGCCCCCCCCCCCATTTCTTCTCTGGACTAAGCCTCTCGTCTCTGCTAGCTGCTGGGGCCCTAGAGGTGATTTGTCCAGCTACCCATCTATCTGCCACTAGTACTTTTCCAATACTGGGGATTGAAAAGTGCTCTACCACTGAGCTGTACCCCAGTCCTTTTTAAAATTTGTGTTTTATTTCGAGACGGTGTCTTGCTAAGTCCCCAAGGCTACCCTCAGAACTTTGATTCTCCTGCCTCAGCCTCCTGAGTACCTGAGATTATTGATGTGTGCCACCACACCTAGCCGTCATCTCACTACCTACATTGAGATAAGTCACAGGAGCACCTGGCCAGAGGAATCGGGGCTCTGGACTGGATGCCAGGGTCACCAGCTCCCACCTGCCTGGCCTTCTCTGCGGGCTCCCGGCAGGTGCTGGCAAACCCTTCCCAGCGTCTCTGCTTCCCCCCCTCACTTCCTTCCCTGGCAGCCCCCTTGCACTGCTTCTGGAACCGTGTCCTTCGAAGACAGCATCAGGTCCTGCAGACTCAGGCCTTTTGAAGCTTGTCTCAAAGTGATTTTCTTTAAATTTTTTTTTTAGTTTTTTAAGACAGGGTCTCAAAACATTTGCAGTTCAGGCTGGCCCTGAGCTCACTATGTAACCCAGGCTGACCTTGAATTTGTAGTAGTGCTGCCGCTGCCCCCTAAGAGCTGGGGGTATAGCAGTGAGCCACCACGCCTGGGTCCAAATGATCTTTTTGCCTTCTGTTGTGCTGGGGAAGGAGCTCAGGGCCTCCTGGTATTTTGGCTTTTTTTTTTTTTTTGAGACAGGTATAATTATTTGAGATAGTATAATTATTTTGCATACAGAACATTTACCAAGACATACCATATCCTGGGCCATAAAAAGCTTTGATAGTTGAGCCTGGTGGCTCACACCTATAATCCCAGCACTCGGGAGGCAGAGGCAGGAGGATTACTGTGAGTTTGAGGCTTGCCTGGGCTGCATAGTGAGCTCAGGGCCAGGCTGAACTACACAGTGAGACACTGTCTCAAAAAAAAAAAAGTGCAAAATAATTTGCTAAAACAAATATGAGGATGTACAGGAGAGTCACCTCTTGTGCTGTTGTAGCTGCCTCATGGATTAAAAGTATTTTCCTTTCATGGTCATTTTGACTTTGGGGAAGAGCTAGAAGTCACACCGAGCAGGATCTGGTGAAGAAGGTGGATGTGGGTGCACCACAGTGTTTCTATTCGACAGGGATTGCTGTGAGGGTTGGGTGTGGGGGGGGACCGTGACAGCCCTGGGAGCTGGCAGGAAGACCCCTGAGGACGAGGCCAGGCTGAGAGCAAGCCCATGGGAGGGCCAGGGCCAGCGTGGCCACGAGCGGGGGCTGGTGGGACCCTGTCTGCTGTCCCCTCAGCCGTAGTGGGAGCCCCAGCCTGTGTGTCCTGGCTCGGGTGGTGGACAGGTGTGTTTCCCAGCCTGGGCCATGGATCAGGAGCGGGACAAGCACCAGGCAGGGCCCACAGGAGCTCCGCTTTGGGCACGGCGGGACAGACAGGCCTGCTGGCCAATGAGACAAGTCCAGGCAGGTCCTCTGTCCTGTTTGTTAGACCAGAGGCGCAGGTGGAGCCCTGGGACACCTTCTGCGTGTACTGTCCTTTGCCTCTGAAGCCACCTCTGAACCCCGAGTCATCTCCCATTCCTGGCTTCAGCTCCCACATTCTAACAGCTGCCAAGTCCCGGTTTTTCCTTTGAGATGATCTTTCCCTACATGGTCGGCTCCAGCCTGGTCCAGGTCCCTGCACTCGTCTGTCAGGGTCCCTTCGCACTGCCCATTTCCAGGGGAGTAAGAAGAGCAACCCAGGGTCGTGGCACTGCTGCCCTCTGCAGGGGTCCAAAAGCCAGGGTCCTGCTGGCCAGCTCACCCCACCTCTCCTGTGCTCTGGGCACACCAGCTACGTCCTCCCTCTCCTGTGCCCTGGTCCCTCAGCCCTGGAAGACAGACAGCCACTGCCCTTGCCCACCCAGCTGAGTGTCCTTGAGAACGGGTGGGGCAGCTCTGTCAGCCCTGAGCAGGTGTCCAGGCAGTTTAGGAATATAAGGGCGATGGGGCTGCAGATTGAGCTCGGTGGTTCTAGCACCTGCCTCGCAAGTGCAAGGTCCCTGGTTTGATCCCTGGTAACCACATATGACAATACCAGGCATGGCGACTCACAGCCACCAGCAATCAGTACCACACACCACAGTGCTGGACTTGGTGGCTCGTGCCTGGCATCCCAGCACTCTGGAGGCAGAGGCAGGAGGATTGCTGAGTTCGAGGCTTGCCTGAGCTACATAGTGAGCTCAGGGCCAGCCTGAACTACAAAGCGAGACCCTGTCTCCAAAAAAAACAAAAGAATGTAAGAGTGCCGTGCAGCTCAGTGGTAGAGCACACATTTAGCATGTATCAGGTCCTAGGTTCGATGTCTAGTACCAACATGTATATATATGTATGTAAGTAGGTATGTTTACGTATGGAGACACAGGTGAGAGGACAAACAGCCCCTAAAGGGGTGTGCAAGCATGTGTGCCCTTAGTGTGTATTGCACTCAATACCTACCCTGCTGGAAGTGGCGTGAGCTGCTAACTGAGGCAGAAACGTTGCAGGCAGCCAGGCAGGGCTGGGCCCTGGAGGTCAGCGCAGAGGATGAGAGTCCATCAGTGGGTGGACTGCACGCTTCCTGGAGGACGGTGGGCTTCCCCCGGAGGCGGACTATTACCATCCCGTCCACCCGCGGACACTGTGGCCGAAAAGGTTAATGATGGCATCCACATACCCTTCTTACTGTTGGGTCAGTGTTACCTATGCGATGACCATGCTTGCCATCTTCTTAGTTGGTTATAGTTTGTACCCACACTGTAGCCGCCGCTCGGGACTTTGCTTTACAAAGCTTCCTTTGAGAAGTGGGCTTGCTGGCACCCACTGGGGACCGCTTCTGTCTCCCAGGAGCTATTCCTGGTGTTTTGTTTGCTTTTTCCTTTATTTTTCTCGATTATTTTGAGACAAGGTCTCACTGATCCTGAACTCCCCACAGAGCCCAGGCTGGCCTTGGACTCCTAGCAGTCCTCCGGCCTCTGCCTTCCTAGTGCTGGGGTTACCGGCATGAGCCGCCACACGCGGCTTCCCAGGCGCTATTCTTATGCCCCATCCCTATTTCTAAACTCCACCGGCCCTTAGCATTCACTCTCCGACTCCGAGGAGCGAGAACTCGGGGTGCTGGGCGTCCGGTGTGTCGGGAGGCAGCCTCTTCCCTGTGTCAGCACAGCGCAGGGGACGGCGCTTGTCCAGACACAGGAGCCCTGGGTTCCATCTCAGCAATGAGAAGAACACGGAGGCAGGGAAAAGTATTCTGCGGCACTACTTCTGCTTTTTCGCTGCTTCTCTGACCGCTTGGCCTCTGACGGCAGTGGGAAGCATCCTCTGCGAGCGGGTCCAGCTGTCGCCCTCCAGCCAGCGCCTTCGCCACACTCCACCCCCGGTGTGGCTAGAGCAGTGGCCACAGGCCAGGCCCGCCCACCTCGGTCCACTGCGGCCCCCTGGGCCCAGCTCCATGCCTTCTAGGCGGAGGGCTGAGCTGAAATCAGCCATTTGTTCCCTTCATCCCAGACACCCATTTCCAGACCCAGCACAGGACCGGGCTGGCAGCTGGGGAGCCTGTCTGTCCCTCGTGGGAGCCCTGCTGCCCACAGGGAGTGGACCTCTGGTGCCACCTACTGGATAGCCCTTGACTGTGTCTGGGCTCCCCTTGGAAACTGCCTCCAGAAACGGGGTTCAGGGATGCAGTGACCACACGCCTGGACCAAATGTCAGTGCAGCGAAGTTCAGAGGCCACGCAGCGGCGCTCCCATCGCGGGGCGGCTCGCCCGTCCTGCGGCGATGGCAGCAAGGGGCGGACAAAGCCTGGAAGCTGACAAGCATCTCTTCCTTTTGAATTTATTCCCGCAGCAAACTACCTAGATGCCAAGGTTTCTCCGAATTACGTGTCAGATGCTGCCGGTGTGACCAAGGAAGAGCTCCGAGAGGGCTCCGGGGCCCTCAGGGTCACACGGGACTGCACGGAGCGGGCGGAGGCCGCGCCCCAGCACAGGGTGCGGTGCAGGGACACGGGCCCTCTCGGGTGTCCCAAAGTCTGGTTGCACTGCTCTGTTCACAGCTGGTACCATCCTGCAAGCAGCAGACAGCCGCGGCGGCCAAGCGTTGTGTTAGGAAATCGCAGGCCGAGAGCAGATTCCAAGCAGTGGCTGAATTCCTTCTAGCTAAGCAGAGGTTATTTTTCCTCTAAAGCTGATCTGTGGGTTCTCTGTGGAGAGTGACTTTTTTTTTTTTTCTGAGACAGGGTCTCGCTTTGTAGTTCAGGCTGGCCCTGAGCTCACTATGGTGCCCAGGCAAGCTGCCACGAACTCAGCAATCCTCCTGTCTCTGCCTCCCAAGTGCTGGGATTACAGGCGTGAGCCACTACACCCAGCATGGCATCTACTTTATTTAAGACAAGGTGTAGGTTTGTGGCCCAGACTCATTTTATACTCCAGAGCTCAAGTGATCATGATGCTACCTATCTCCCTGCCTCAGTCTCCCCAGGGCTGGGAGTATAGGTGCCTTCCAGAAGCAGGGATTGTGTGTGTGTGTGTGTGTGTGTGAGAGAGAGAGAGAGAGACAGAGACAGAGACAGGGTCTCAAGTTTGTAGTTCAGGCTGGCCCTGAGCTCACTATGTAGCCCAGGCCAGGCTTGAACTCAGAAATCCTCCTGCCTCTGCCTCCTGAGTGCTGAGTGCTGGGATTACAGGCAGGAGCATTGTGGTATATGGTACCAGGCACTGAACTTGGGACTTTGCACTTGCCAGATAGGCACTGGAACCACTGAGCTAAATCTCCGGGCCCAGAAGGAGGATTTTTGCAAGAAGCAAACTGGGAGGATACCAGTGCAGACGGGATCGCTGAGCAACATGCTGGAGGCAGATGGGCTAGTCTGACTCGGGTGGGCCCTGTGCAGGGCTGGGCTCCTGTCTGTTCTTCCATAGGCGGCCTCCTAGCCTCTGGTCCAGCAGGCAGAACTGGCTCAGCCAGGCCTCCAGGTGCCCAAGGCTCTGTATCAGGGTCCCCAGCTGGTGGTGCCCCCCACCAAAGTGAAAGTGGGGAAGGGCGCACTCTGGTGCTCTGTGTGGCACACAGGCTGACAGGTCTTCTGTGTAAATACATTTTACTGGTACGTTCCTTTTTATTATTTGTTTTTTTGTTTTTGTTTTTGAGACAGGGTCTCGCTTTGTAGTGCAGGCTGACCCTGAGCTCACTATGGGGCCCAGGCAAGCCTCAAACTCAGCAATCCTCCTGTCTCTGCCTCCGGATTTACAGGCGTGGTACGCCTGGCCCTGTGGTGAGTCTCCACGCCCAGCATTGTATGTGGTTACCGGGGATCAAACTCAGGACCTTGCGCTTGCGAGGCAGGTGCCGGAACCACTGAGCTAACCCTCCGGCCCTTGTTATTTGTTTTTTTGGCAGTACCAGTGATTGAACTCGGGCCGTTGTGTCCGCAAGGCAGGCACGGTACTGAGCTAAATCCCCAGCCCGGTACACTTCAGATATACACGACAATCACATTCATCACAGGGAATTTGTACCTGTGCACTGCGTGATGTGTCTTGCCTCCTCTTTTCTTCCCATTTCCCCCCCTTCAACTCCACTCCCCTTCCTGGATGACAAAAGTTTTATTCCCAGTTTTTCCTTCTATTGCCTCTTTTATTCCTGGTCCCTTTGTCCCATTGGAACATTTTCTTCTCATATCCTATTGGAAGCTGATAAATCCTCTGCCTAGAAAGAGGGACATTGAAGGCTAACGCAGGTAAACAGTGGAGACTTTGGTCATTTCAAGTACACAGGAGAGGGCCTGCGAGGTCGGCACCTCAGAGCCAGCAGAGACGCTCTCCGCGCTGGCCGCTGTTCGTTGGCCTGGTTACAGGGACCGGTGGGCGATCGGAAGGCTGGAGCTAGCCCTAAATTCCCCAGGCCGCTATGATCTGAGGGCGTTCAGATGCCTCACCGGGGCGATAGCCTGAGTTCACCAGGGTCTTATGCTGATGTGATCTTGCTCTTGAGATAGCCTTCCATCTCCGAAGGGCTCTCAACAATTTCCCAACATCTAGTATATATCTTGGCCCTTATTTCCACTCTTGGTTTCTCACACCAAACAGCTCAGTACTTGTGTGTCCGGTTTATCTCACTTAACAGCATGGTCTTGAGCTCCATCCATTTAGCCAGAAATGTCTCAAGCTTACCCTTCTTCATGGCAGAGTAGTACTCTGTATCTCTGTCAGCTCATCCGTCATGACCGTTTAGGCTGTTTCCAAGATTTACAAACTGAGCTGCTATAAACATGGGTGTGCATATATCATTGTGGTGTGGTGTGATGCTTTAAATTCTTTCAAGAACATACCAAGAAGGGGAATAGGGCCGGGTGTGGTGGCTCACGCCTGTCATCCCAGCACTCGGGAGGCAGAGACAGGAGGATTGCTGAGTTCGCGGCAGTTTGCCTGGGCTCCATAGTGAGCTCAGGGCCAGCCCGAACTACAAAGCGAGACCCTGTCTCAAAAAAAAAAAAAAAAAAAAAAAAAAGAAGGGGAATAGGGTCAAATGGCTCCTCTAGTTGTCGCTTTTTGAGGAATCTCCGCCACACGGGTCTCCACAGTGGTTGCACCAGCCCACACTCCCCGTAGCAGTGGAGATGGTTCCTCGTTCCCCACAGCCCTCAGCGTTTGTTATTGGTTCTTTTCTTTTCTTTCTTTTCTTTGAGACAGGTCTCGCTTTGTAGTTCAAGCCCTGGGCTCACTATGGAGCCCAGACAAGCCTGGAATTCCCAGGGGGGATGAGTCAACACACCTGGTATTATTGTATGTGGTGACCAGGGATTGAACTCAGGACCTTGTGCTTGTAAGGCAAATGCCAGAACCACTGAGCTAAATCCCCAGCCATTATTAGTTCATTTCCTCATAATAGCTGTTCTTCTGGAGTGAGAAGAACTCTCAGAGTTGTTTTAATTTGCATCTCTTGGATGAGCTTGGACAGGTCCAAGGGGGATGGCGTAGCATGAGTGGGGTGTGTGCACGGGAGCTGGGCTGAGGTGTGGGCACCGCTGAGCACAGAGTTGGGTTCGGCAGCCCGAGTCCTGTGGGTGCCGTGTGCTCTGCCCTGCTTGCGTCTGAGGTGCCCCATGTGTGCCCCATCTCTCCAGCCTGGGGCTCCAGGGGCAGGGTCGGGCCACGGAGCCACCAGCAGCCTGAGCACAGCATCACTCCCAAGGTTGGTTCCTGCTTATTCTACGGAGCAAGCTCCTCACGCGCCGTAATTCGGGGACTCCGGCACATGCCCAGGCTGAGCACCTCGCCTGCCCCCGTGGGTGCCTGTTTGAGTATCAGAGGAAATCAGCTCAGCTGCGCCCTTCCTGAGGCTGTGAGGCCTCGGGCTGTTGCAGCTGGATGGGGGTAGCGAGACCAACGGAGGGACAGAATCACAGCTAAGAGACGCTCTGAGAGTTGGGTGTAGTAATGCACGCCTGTAATCTCAGCACTGTGGGAGGCCGAGGCAGGAGGATGGCGAGTTCAAGCTTGGCCTAAGCAACTTAGTGACTTAGTGAGACCCTGTCTTAAAATAAAAAATTATAAAAGGATTGGGGATGTAGCTCAGTGTGAAGCTTCTGGGTTCAATCCCCAGAATTACACACACACACACACACACACACACACACAGAGCAGATGGGCAAAGAGAAAACATGAAGAGCCGACAGCGAGGAAGCCAGTTTTCTTTCTGCATCTCCTGTGGTTTGGTTCTGGAGCCAATGATCTCAGGGATGTGTTGTTTTTTGGATTTTTTTTTTTTTTTTGAGACAGGGTCTCGCTTTGTAGTTCAGTCTGGGCCTGAGCTCACTACGTAGCCCAGGCAAGCCTGGAACTCACAGAAACCCTCCTGCCTCTGCCTCCCAAGTACTGGGATGACAGGCATGAGCCACCATGCCCTATTGTTTGTTTCTTTGATTGAGACAGGTTCCTACTATCCAGTCCAGGCTGGCCTTGAACTCAGGCCTTGAACTTCAGCCTTGAAACCCAGGCTGGCCACAAATTTGTGGTATTCCTTCTGCCTCAGCCTCCTGAGCGCTGGGATTACAGACGTGAGCCACCACACTAGGCTCTTATTGTTCGTTCTGCTACAGAGTCTAAACCTCTAGCATGCCTAGCCTGGGCTCCAACTGGAGACCCTTCAGCCTCAACCTCCCAGCACACTGGGATTACAGGTGTGTGTCACCACATCCAATTTCCAAATCCATTTTAGATCATGGTATTTTATTAGCTTTTGACTTTCAGTGAGCTGGGAGAGCTATCATTTAATCAAGAACCGTTTGTCAAGCAGGAAGCTAATGTCAAGTGGGGAGGTATTTTAAGAAATTCCGGTTTTACAATCATGAATAAGCCAAGAAGGAGATGAAAAGAGATGAAGTAGTGGACGTCAGAGGCTAGCCACTTGTTGAGTTAGTTTGTTTTGTTTTGGTTTCGGTTTATTTGTTTTTCCCAGAGATCAAACTCTGAATGTTGCACTTGCCAGGCAGGCACTGTGTAGCTGAGCTACATCCCCAGCCCTGAGCTAGTGTTTTGAGAGTGGACAAAAGACAGGTCGAAGAAAACAATCTAAGGAAAAACTCTGAAAAATACCAAGTCTTGGGACTGGAGATTTAGCTCAATGGTTCCAGCCCCTGCCTAGCAAGCACAAGGTCACAAATTTAATCCCCAGTACCACACACCACAACGCCAGGCATGGTGATTTACACCTGTCATCCCAGCTCTTGGAGGCAGAGGCAGGAGGATTGCTGAGTTCGAGGCTCGCCTGGGCTACATGGTGAGTTCAGGGCCAGCCTGAACTACAAAGCCAGACCCTGCCTCAAAAAAAAAGAAAAGAAAAGAATTCCCACAGGGACTGGAGATTTAGCTCAGTGCTTCTGGCGCCTGCCTTGCAAGCACAAGGTCCTGGGTTCTATCCCTGATAACCACATTACAATGCTGGGTGCGGTGACTCACACCCGCCAGCAATCAGTACCTCATACCACAGTGCCGGGCGTGGTGGCTCACGCCCGTCATCCCAGTACTTGGGAGGCAGAGACAGGAGGATTGCAGAGTTTGAGGTTTGCCTGGGCTCCATAGTGAGTTCACAGCCAGCCTGAACTACAAAGCGAGACCCCGTGTCAAAAAAAAAAGAATTCCCACAGGCTCTTGTTTTGTTTCTGTTTACCCAGAAACAAACAGATCTACCACCTCTCCCATTAGGTGAAACTTTATGTTTAAACATAATGCGAAGGACCACAGAACACATATATATCCTGTTAGCTTTAGGGTTCACAGTGTACATCCTGTCGCGTGCTCTGTTAACCCTAAACATACAGCTTGTCAGTCTCAGAGTTCACAGTGTATATCTTCTGTTCTCTGTTGTCCCTAAATGTCCTGTTATGCTATGTGACTATCACAGCAAGAGCCCCCAACCTCAAGACAGTTAAATTATTCTGCTTATTTGCTAAAAGCTTCTGTTTCTGCCAAACTCCCTTTCACTCATCCCAAGCCCTCCCCGATACACGCTGCTGTATAAACCCCTCCGTCCCTCACGTTCGGGGCACAGGTCTCTGCAGAGGGCTTAGCTCCACTAGGCGGGCCGCTCAGCAAAGCCTTGGCTGTCCTCCGCTTCTGGGTGGCTTTGGTCTTTCCGGGTCAGGTGTGCCCCACTCCCAGGGTTGCTTTGGGCTCCCCTTGCAAGCCACAAGCCGCGAGCCAGCAGCGAGGGCCTTTCCCTACACTCGCTGCTATCTTTAGTGAGGAGTCCTTTCAAGCCTTTGGCCGTTTGAAAAAAATCAGAATTGTCTTAGGCATTGGCTGTGCTCTTAAACTTTTCAGAGAAACTTTTCAGAGATAATGTCAAATCATATTCTAAAATGTTTACATCAATTTACATTCTTAGAGGTGTGGCACAGGCCTCTGATCCCATGTTGTAGATAGGTAAATTAGATATTTCCAGTCAGACAGGGCGGCCAGGAGAAGCCGGCAGGGAGGCCCGCATTGCAAAAGAACAGGAACCACCCCACCCACATAGGACGAAGATCATCGATTGATATGCTACACAGGTATCATCACCTGGAGGGGGCCAAGGTCTTAGTCCGCTCCCTCCAGGGAAGATCCCAGACTGGAAATCCTTGAACACTTGCCAGGTGACTCCTTTCCCACTGGATCCTCATTGAATCAGTATTACCTAAGTGACTATACTTGTAATCTTATTGGTTGACCATGGTTTTGTCCACTTTGTGATTTCTCATTGGACCATTCTCTCTCTCTCTCTCTCTCTCTTTTTTAGTTCCAGGAAACCAACCCGTGTCCTTGCATTTGCAAGACAGGCAGTGTTGCCATTGAGCTAAATCCCTGGCCTCTAATTGGACCAATGTTACCTAAATGACTGGACTTGCAATGTTACTGGCTGACTCTCCTTTGTCCCCCTAGAATGCGCCTCGCCCCGTGGCTTTGTCTCCTGAAAACCCATGGGAGCAAGGTGGGTGCGCAATCCAATTTGGGTCCCCCTTCTGTCTCTCTGAGGCAAAGGTAGCTCCCAATAAACTTTTCCTACTCTTAACCTCCATTATTCCTAGGATGCATTTTTCGATTTTAGAGAACACAAACTCAGTTTCTGATATCTAGCAGGTTGGGAGTGAGGCTTGCTCCCTGCTCCTCTTAGGTTTTTCAGTCAGGGTCTTGCTAAATTGCCGCAGATGGACTTGCCCTTGTGCCTCCCCTAGGGGTGAACAGCAGGGACTGGTATTCTAAACAGGTACCAATCACCTGGGGGAAGACAAGACCTCCCTCGCCCTTTCTTTCCCTGAAATCTTTGCCGTGACTTGCCTCCCCATTTAATCGTATTGCCTACGTGAGTTTACTTGTCGTAATCATATTAGGTGACCCTAGATTTGGCCCACCTCATGTGGGATCCAGGGGAAGGGAACGTAACTAGGACCTTTGGATTTAGGTTCTTGTCTCCTGTGAGTTGACGGCACACAGCAAAATAATATCTAGATACAAAGTGAGGCTTAGAGAAACTGAGCTTGGGTCTGATCCGTGCTACTCTGGGTAGCAAAAGACCCCAGGCCCCAGCCTGCCACAACTTTTATTCAGCACCTCTCTAGTATCAAAAATGTAACAAAGTGCCAGGAGTGGTGGCTCACGCCTGTCATCCCAGCACTCGGGAGGCAGAGGCAGGAGGATTGCTGAGTTCGAGGCTTGCCTGGGCTCCATAGTGAGCTCAGGGCCAGCCTGAACTTACAAAGCGAGACCCTGTCAAAAATAAATAAATAACAAAGCCTCAGAAGGCAGGTAAACACGGCAATGGAGCAGTCCCACCTTGAAGCATCACAGCATGTGGGACACCAGAGTCCTTGTTCTCCAAGGTGAAGGTGAGCTGAGGGCAAAGTCAGGCAGCCAGGAAGGGTGCTCCAATTATTGGTCCCAAACAGGATTCTTTTGTAACATAGTTAAGTCCAAAGTCTGTCTGCAGGAAGGCCTGGTCAGTTTTGACCTTCCAATTATTTCTCCCAAACAGGATTGTTCCCAACAACCTCATAACCACCTTGTGATTTCTGACTGGATCAATAGTACCTAAGTGAGGGCCGGAGATTAGGCTCAGTGGTTCCAGCACCTGCCTCGCAAGTGCAAGGTCCTGAGTTCGATTCCCAGTAACCACATACAATGCCGGGTGTGGTGGCTCACGCCTGTAATCCCAATACTCTGGAGGCAGAGGCAGGAGGATTGCTGAGTTCGCGGCTTGCCTGGGCTACATAGTGAGCTCAGGGCCAGCCTAAACTACAAAGCGAGACCCTGTCTCAAAAAAAAGTACCTAAGTGAATACTACCCCCTCCGTAGAGGATCAAACTCAGACCGGAAGCATGCAGGGCACCACTGAGCTAAATCCTCAGAAGCTAAGTAACTACACTAAAGTTTGTCCCTCCTTGAACCTGCCTCACCTTGAGGCTTTGTTCACAAAAACCTTGAAAAGGGGATGGTGGGGATCCCACTTTCTGGTCCCCTTTCTGTCTCTTAGACAGAAACTTCCTCTCAGATTCTTCCTACTTTTTTGGGGGGGGGATCTACTGGGGATCAAACCTGGGCCCTGTGCTTCCAAGGTAGACGTGGTACCGCTTGAATTAAATTCCTAGCCCAATTTTTCCTACTTTTAACCTCCCTTGTTTCTAGAATTCCTTCGTAAATTTTAGAAAACTACGTGTGTCTGGACATCTAGCAGGTTGGGAGTTACAGTATTTTTCTTAGTTATTTGGATTTTTTTGAAGTCCTATATCATCCATGGATCATAGAAATAATGGCAAATAACAACGTCTCTGCATAGGAGGAAGTATGTAAAACATGTACATGAAATTCAGATAATAAGAATAAAACCAGGGATGGGAGATGCACCTTGGAAGTAGAGTGTTGCATGCTCAAGGACATGGGTTCCATCCCCAGCACTACAAAAATGAAAGAATGAAACCACTGCTACACAACCTCAGAACTCCGGCAGGCTGAGGCAGGAGGCTGCCCGTCAGGCTCATCTGGACAATTTAACAACTTGGCAAGATTCTGCCTCAAAATAATATTTTATATTTAAAACTAGGGCTGCAGATGTGTCTCAGGGCAAAAGGCCAGGGTTCAATTCCCAGTTACACTCACACACCCAAACACACACACGTGTGAGGGGAAGGGATATAAAAGAAATCGTGTGTGTGTGTGCACACAGCAGCCCCGGCTGTCCCTCAGGTCTCTGCTGAGTGCTGCCGTCCCATCCTTTCCGGAGACAAAGCGAACGGCTCACCGAGCGCCAGCAGGGGGCAGCGTGGGCTACACTGAGGCCTTCCCGGAAAACGAGCCCACTAAGGCTCAGCTGAGCCCTGGTTTCAACTTCCTGAAGCGGTGCTGGGGCTGGACGCCGCCTCTGTTTCTAGCACGTGTGCAAAAACAGCCCAAGTGTGAGGTCCTGAATTTGATACCTAGTACCAAAAAAATTAAATAAAATCGGGCCACGCCGAGCCAGGGGTGCCTGCTGAGAGGTTGTTTGGAAGAAGGTGGCAGGGCTGGCATTCAGCATAAGGAGGGCACCAGAAATCCCCACCTTCTATGGTAACAGAGCTCCTTGGGGCCCAACCGGGCCAGCAGGAGTTTATGGGAGTCTCTAGTGGGCGTCCCCGCGGCCTGATGCTGGCGCGTGCGGTGTGGCTCCTGGGGCCGCCGGGTTTCCCAGCCCCTACCCTCTGTTCGCCGGGCTGCTCTGTTCACTGCAGCAGTTCCCGGCTGTGAGCAGGGCGTGGTGCTGCGGGCCGGTGGTCCTGAGTTTGCTCGGGAGTTGAGGCACGAAGACTGGTGAGTTCGAGGCCTGCCTGGGTTACATAGGGAGACTCCGTGTGAAAGTGCTGGAAGGACAGGTGGAGGCCACCAGGCCTGGCCTAAGTACCCTGGTGACACTGGCGGGGGTCTCTGTTTAGCTGACCTTCCATTTGATGCAGAGCTTTTACACTGTGATCTCTTCTCACCATTTTATAGTCCCCCCTTCCTCTCCCAAGTACAAAACCTCAAATTTCTGGTATTTATTGCTTATTTTATTTTATATTTTTTTATTTTATTTTATTTTTTGCTTTTTGAGACAGGGTCTCGCGTTGTAGTTCAGGCTGGCCCTGAGCTCACTATGGAGCCCAGGCAAGCCTGGAACTCAGCAATCCTCCTGCCTCTGCCTCCCGAGTGCTGGGATGACAGGCGTGAGCCACCATGCCCAGCACTGTGGTATGTGGTATTGATTGCTGGTGGGCGTGAGTCACCATGCCCAACATTATATGTGGTTAACAGGGATCAAACTCAGGACCTTGTGCTTGCGAGGCAGGCACTGGAACCACTGAGCTAACCCTCCGGCCCTTGCACTTTTTTTTTTTTGAGACAGGGTCTCACTTTGTAGTTCAGGCTGGTCCTGAGCTCACTAAGTAGCCCAGGCAAACCTCCAGCTCAACAATCCTCCTGCCTCTGCCTCCAGAATGCTGTGATTACAGGCGTGAGCCACTACCCCCAGCCTTGTGGTATGTGCTGCTGATTACTGTTGGGTTTGAGTTACCATGCCTGGCATTGTTTTATATGGTTACTGGGGATCAAATTCAAGACCTTGCACTTGGGGTCAGGCGCTGGGCCCACTGAGCTAAATCTCCAGCCCTGTTTTACCTTTTCCAGAGGAGGAAAAACCATCAGATTCTGTAGGGATAAGGAACCTAGGTATTGACTGGCCAGGTTGTGTAGGATAAACCCAGGAGGCCGGATGGATTGCTGCACAGGTCAGATCCTGGGGTGCTTTACCGACCTACATCAGTCCCTTTGGTTTCTTATTTTGAGACAGAGACTCCTTGATTTTCCTAGGTCGTGTTTAAATTTGTGACGATCTTGCTTAAGGCTCCTTAGTGCTGAGATTAAAGGTGAGCGGCACCACGCCCAGCCCATTCTCCCTTTTTATTGGTTATTGCCCAATTGCCTGCTGTTAAACTTGTGCTACTTCACAGCGCAAGTTTCCAGGGTCACAAACAGAGCATCACGTGGTTTTTGTTTGTTTGTTTTGTTTTGTTTTTAATGAGACAAGGTCTCACTTTGTAGTTCAGGCTGGCCCTGAGCTCACTATGGAGCCCAGGCAAGCCTTGAACTCAGCCATCCTCCTGCCTCTGCCTCCCAAGTGCAGGAATTACAGGCCTGAGCCACCACACTCAGCACTGTGGTATGTGGTACTGTGCTGGGATTGCTGGTGTAAGTCACCACCCCTTGTACCATGGTATGTGGTGACTGGGGATCAAACGTGAGACCTTGTGCTGGCCAGGCACACACCAGAACCGCTGAGCTAAATTCCCGGTCCTTGTTTTTTTTTTGTTTTGAGATAAGGTCCACTATGTAGTCCAGGCTGGCCTTGAACTCACAGTGATCTTCCTGCCTCAGCCTCCTGAGTGCTGGGATGACAGGGATGAGGCACCATGCTCAGCTTTGTTGGTGTCCTTGAGTGTGAGCCTGTGTTTGTGGGGGAAAGTGTGCTTTGTTTTGCCTCTGGAGTTCTCGCTCCTCCCTGGTCCTGGGAGGGGTCAGTTTTGGTCTCTGGCACCCCTCCCTGGGACTGAACACTTCAAGCGAGGTGGGGCGTTCAGCGCGGTGTGGCCGTGCACTGCTTGCCATGCAGAGGAGACGTTTCGGTCTAATGGCTACTCTGGGGCAGAAATGTGGCGGGGGGCCATCAGGTGTGGCCCTCAGGTGACACGCATGACCTGCCCAGGCACAGCCAGAGGAGCAAAGTGCTGTTTTGAGCTGCCGATGGCTTTGTCTCCTCTGTTGCTAAGGCTGATCCAGTGGGCAGTCAAGATTAACTGTCACACTAGAAGTATTTTATTCTTTTCTATTGTGGTATTTACTAATTTTGCTTATAGCAATGTATCAGAATTTTTTTTTTTCAGTTTTTTGAGAGAGGGTCTCACTTTGTTGTTCAGGCTGGCCCTGAGTTCCCTATGTAGCCCAGGTAACCCTTGAACTCAGCAATCCTCCTGCCTCTGCCTCCCGAGTGCTGGGATGACAGGCGTGAGCCACCACACCTGGCACTGTGGTTTGTGGTACTGAATGCTGCTGGGCATGAGTCTCCATGCCTGGTACTGAGATCTAATTTAGGACTTTGTGCTTGCTATGCAGGTGCTGGAACCACTGAGCTAAATCTCCAGCCCTGTTTGTTGTCTTTTTAAATGGTGTTTTGAGAAATAGTAAATAAAAATATTGTGGCCTCTGAGTTGAGGAATATGTTCAGAAAGGCCTTCCCCATTTTAAGATTATAAATATTACAAATATTGAGTAGTTTGCTTTTGGACTTCTACAATTTTTCTATTTCAAATCTTTGATTCACCTGTAGTCATTTTAAAGAAGAAAGTAGAGTCCATATTTCACTATAAATGACTAGCTGTTGTTCTACTACCTTTTATTAAATTAATCCCAGCATTTCTATCACACTTCCTTTTTTTTCCTTTGAGATAAGGCCTCACTGTACAGTTCAGGCCAGGCTTGAGTTCACTGTGCAGCCCAAGGTGACCTCAAGCCTGAGATCCTCCTGGCTCAGCTTTCTGAGTGGTGGGAGTGCAGGAGTGTGTCCCACAGCCGGCTTTGTTCTTAGCTTTGTAGCGTGTTGGAGTGGTTCCTGAGAATTGTCTAAGCACATTCCCTGGGGACACTGTGTGGCTGAGCCCCAGGGGGCGCTGTTCACACTGAAGCCAAAGTGGTTACAGGCTCCGACTTCCTTCTGTGCTGTGAAGTGACTAGTTATTATGAGCTAATTTGCTGGATTTTGTTTTTAATCTTTTAAGTAGAAAAGGTCTCCCTATGTAGTTCAGGTTGGTCAACTCAGGATACAGCCCAAACTGGGTTTAAACTTGCAGCTACCCTCCTTTCTCAGTTCCCCGAGTACTAGGATTATCTACATGTGCCACCACACGTGGCTAGTTAATTCATTATTATTATTATTACTTAACTACTGGGGATCGAAACCAGGGCCCAGAGCACCCTAGGCACTGTCAGTGAGCCTCATTCCCAACCTTTTATCTTGTTACTCAAAGTGGGATTTTTTTCCCCTGATTACCATTCTGAACTTAGTACTGAACTACAACCTAACTTCTTTTAAACATTTTAAAGTTTTGAGACAATTTCTCAATAAGTTTCCCAGGGAGGACTCAAGCTCGCAATCCTCCTGCCTCAGTTTCCTGAGTATTGGAATTATAGGTGTGTGCCACGACACTCAGCTTCATAACCCCATTAATATTGTGTTGGAAATGCTGGCCAGTGTAGTATATGAAAGTTTAAAAATAGATTATCATTATTTATACAATATGTAATTGCATGCTGGAGAACCTAAGTACTAACTAAAAAACTGTTCAAAACAGAATAGAATAGGGTAGCAGCTTATGAAATTAATGTTCAAACATCAGGTATTTCTTCATATTAAAAAAGAAACTAGGTGTCGTGGCACACACCTGTAGTCCCAGCACTTGGGAAACTGAGCCAGGAGGATAGCTTTGAGTTCAAGGAATTACATGGCAGGATTCTGTCTCCAAAAAAAAAAAGAAAAGAAAAGAAAAGAAAAAAACCAATGTAGGGCCGGAGGGTTAGCTCAGTGGTTCCGGCGCCTGCCTCGCAAGCGCAAGGACCTGAGTTCGATCCCCGGTTACCACATATAATGCTGGGCGTGGTGGCTCACGCCTGTAATCCCAGCACTCGGGAGGCAGAGACAGGAGGATTGCTGAGTTCGCGGCGGCTTGCCTGGGCACCATAGTGAGCTCAGGGCCAGC
>PVIC010001417.1:67533-92302 GCA_004025085.1 Thryonomys swinderianus | reverse complement strand
AAATGTTTATTCTTTTAAATTATAGGATATGTCTGGAGATGATAAAATTTAATTTTACTTTAAAATAAGTGAGGTCCTCCTTGTTATCTTCATATACAAAAAAAATTGTAAATTATGTATTTTAAAGCATGGATGGTACAACTTATTTAATATACTGTATAATAAACTGGACCTAAGTGTTTTGAGAGGTCATAGAAGAGTATAAACAAAAAAGATTTAACTTATTCACTAAATTTCTATAAATTTTAAAGATTACATGGTTGATGAAATGTAGAATTCCTGTGAAATATAATCAGTTTTCAAGGGACTGGAGAATAAGAAATAAAAGAACTGCTATTTATACATACTACTTACACTTTCAAATATGCCAATTCGGGATATATAATACTGTTAAATTAGGGTTTTTAAATAAAATTTTTTTTGTCACTGCTATAACAAACTCAGTGATTTACTGCAGATTTTTTTAATATCCTATTTCTGGGGCCGGAGGGTTAGCTCAGTGGTTCCGGCGCCTGCCTCGCAAGCGCAAGGACCTGAGTTCCATCCCTGGTAACCACATATAATGCTGGGCGTGGAGACACGCCCACCAACAATCAACACCGCATACCACAATGCCGGACGTGGGACGTGGTGGCTCACGCCTGTCATCCCAGCACTCGGGAGGCAGAGACAGGAGGATTGCTGAGTTCGCGGCGGCTTGCCTGGGCACCATAGTGAGCTCAGGGCCAGCCTGAACTACAACGCGAGACCCTGTCTCAAAAAGCAAAAAAAAAAAAAATCCTATTTCTGTAGTCAGAAGTCCAAAATGGTTCTCAGAGGGGTGAAATCAAGGTGTTGGTAAGAACTGTATTACTTTCCAAAGGCCCTGGGGATTCTCCCCAGGGCCTTTTCAGCTTTTATAATTTTTACCAATTCCTCCATGTTCAAGGCCAACAATCTCATTCTGATTTGTTTCTCTTATCAAATTTCCCTCTGATTGTTCTGCCTTTCTCTTCCACTTTTAAGGACCTTTGTTAATTATATTGGGTCATTCTGGATAATCCAAGGTAACTTCCTGTTTTAAGATTTTAAGATCCAAACCATTATAGTATTAGTTGGAATTTACTAAAATTCAAATTTACTATTTTCTCATTAATAGGCAGCTTTTACAGCATAACACAATCAATCAGGTTGGCTTATGATCATATATAAAGCGGTTATAACAATTGGTTGAAACAGTGCCGAGGTGGTAAGTTTCAGATTATTTGTGCACTTAATTTCAACCAAGTTTTTGATAACAGATTTGAATATTTTTCCCCTAACAATGTCTAAATGGATAAATTAGGTTGTAAGAGAAATTTAGTAAAATTATATAGTTCAGTCCATGCAAATTAATAATATTCAGTGCTACAAGTGGGTGAGTTTTATCTTTTTCTACAGTTGATACAGTAGCAATAAAATGATGGTAGAAGCATGTATGTCATAAATTCTTCCACATGACGTTGGGTTTTTTCACTTTTTAAAAATGTACGTATCACTCAGTGCGGTGACTCACGCTTGTGATCCCAGCACTCGGGAGGCTGAGGCAGGAGGATGGCTGTGAGTTTGAGGCTTGCCTGGGCTACATAATGAGCTCAGGGGCAGTCTGAACTACAAAACGAAACCCTGTCTCAAAGAACTAAAAACAAACAAAAACCTGAAGAAAAATGTATGCATCTATGGTTAGAGTACGCTGTCCAAATTTTATCATCCATGGTTTCAAAAGTCAATCATAACATTTTCACATTTATTTCTGCTATTATACTTCATTTAGATTCCTCAGAACTTTTTAATCTCTCTTGTTGGTAATTTCTGTGTCTGATTTTGCTAGCTTTTATACAGAAGTGTTCATATTTCCTAAAATTATTGCCATCTCATGTGGAGACCTACTTATATCTTTTTTTCTTTTATAATTTTGAAAGTTGAAGAGATCCTTGAGCAAGCAGACTACCTGTATGAAAGTGGAGAAACAGAAAAACTTTATCAGTTGCTAATTCAGTACAAGGAAAGGTAGGCAATGTATGATAGGACTGGCCTTGGGTTTCCTCAGAATTTTCCATTTTGCTTTGGGATATCTACCTGACCTATCTACAAGGTATGATTAAAAAAAATAGAGTGAATATATAAATGGGAAAAATTTTACTACAATAAAAGGCCATTGGCATTCATGTCTTTCAGAGTACTACCCCACAGTTCAAAGACACTTACCCCTCATTCTTCTCACTATCTGAAAGCCCTTTTTTGAGGCTTTAGTTGTGCTGTTTTGACTGCCTCAATGTCTTGATGGCTTTGATGTCTTGATATTGAAAATATTTATCTTTCATGTTCAGTTTTACTTTGACCAAGAGCCAGAGGTCAAACTGTGCCAGATGGGGTGAATAAAACAGATGAGGACAGACGATAATGTCCTCACTAGCCTGCCTTTCTGTTGGATGGCTCTTCCCAGCACCACATTCACTATGTTTTTGGTCAAACCTTGTAAAGACTAAAAAGAACTTCCAGAACTGTTTCTTTAAGTGGCAGGAATAATGGGATAAGTGAGAGTGACTATTTTAAGAGGAGTTAGTGACCTAAAGTGTATTTTACTGTAACATACACCATATAGTTTACTTACATCTTACATATATTGTGTGTGTGCGCAAGTGTATATATATATATATTTTTTTTTCTGTTAAAGTAATCCCTCAACTGTACATGTATGACTTAAATAAATCAGATTTGGGATAATTGTATGTCACCATTAAAAGGTAACTGTTTAGAAGGACAGTTTTCAAAAGTCAAAAATAGCTCCTTTTCAAATTTTTCATATTAGACTACATGTTTAGTCTACTGTGTTGGTGTATACTCATTTCTTTGGAGATAGAGATGAAGAAAGTTTAACTTTGTATGTCAAATAAGACTAAGTGGAATTTTCATATAACTAATTACTAATAACTAATCCAGGTAACTAATCTCCTAAACTAAAAATTCTGAGTCACTTTCACCTCTCTTTCTCTGATTCCAAAACCAGCTTTCTCCCCAAGATCCATTAGTTTTACTTAAGTATCCACAAGATCAACCTTTTCTTTTCCATTCTGCAGTCAGGAGCTTGAGGTGGTAGTTCTGGTGTTTTCATTTTAGTGATAACTTGGAAAGTAGTCTCTAAGATAGTTAGCTTATACTTACTGAATAATAAACATACTCTTCCTAGCTTCCCTTGAACTTGCTACATATCCCAAGCTGGCCTCCCATTGGTGGTCCTCTTGCTGCAGCCTTCTGAGTGCTGGCATCACAGGCATGTGCCACTATGGCTGGGTCAGTTTTAAAATTTCATGAGAATAATACTTATTGTTTAAAAACTTAGACATAGGCTTAAAGATGAACTTTTTTGGGTACCTTTTTAATTTTTTTTTTTTTTTTTTTTGAGAGAGGGTCTCACATTGTAGTTCAGGCTGGCCCTGAGCTCACTATGTAGCCCAGGCAAGCCTCAAACTCAGCAATCCTCCTGTGTCTGCCTCCCAAGTGCTGGGATTACAGGCATGAGCCACCACACCTGGCTTTTTTTTTTTTAATTTTTGGGACAGTGTCTCACTATGTAGCTCAGGCTGACCTTGAATACACTGTGTAACACGGGTTGGCCTTTAACTCATGGTGTTCTTCCTACCTCAGCCTCCTGAGTTCTGGGATTATAACCATGTGCCACCATACTTGTCAGAGATGAACATTTAATAAAAATTATTTGAACATTTAATAAAAAATAATTTGTTAAGGTTAAGCCTTGAGTGCTGGTGAGTTTTGTGCCCTATATGTAAAGAATTTAAATGTAAGTATTTTCAAAGGAAGTCAGTATTTCAGGTATTATAGAAAAGCTAATATTTATGAAAATATTGAATGTTTTAGGAACTTTTAGCAAATAAAGGTTTTTATGAAAGAAAATAATATATTTAGTGAATAATATTTTTTGCTATTGTGTTACTTTCTGTGTCCTGAACAAGCTGAGAAAGACTATAGTCAAATGACATTTAACAGTTTTTAAGGGTGCATGTAAATGATAGTTTTATGTTTTCTTTCCAATTAGTGAAGATGCACAGTTACTCTGGCGATTGGCACGGGCATCACGAGATAGGGGTCAGCTTAGCAGGATTTCAGAAGACGAGAAGAAGCTTCTTGTTTATGAAGCCCTTGAGTTTGCAAAAAGAGCCCTGGAAATAGATGAGTCAAGCTTCGCTGCCCATAAGGTGAGGTGGTTATAGTCAGTCAGCTGTCATCATGTATGGAGAAGAACATTGATCTGAATTGTACTATTCCCATAGTGCAAAATGGAGATATAATATAAGGTACATTCATAATAAAGATACTTCCATAACCTGAAAAAATTCATGACTACCAAACCAGCACAATAGAAGTTCTGAAGGATATTCTAGAAAGAGAAAAATGAAAATACCAATTCCAATAATCCAAAAGAATGAATCCATAGGCAAGGCAAGCATTTAACTAAAAGGGAAAGGGAACAACAACAGGAAAATAATATGGTAAGGATAATCAGTTATAATGATTATCAGTGATAATCACTTATAGTCATCAATGTGAATAAACCATAGTTCACCAATCAAAAGAAACAGAATGGGGCCGGAGGGTTAGCTCAGTGGTTCTGGCGCTTGCCTCACAAGTGCAAGGTCCTAAGTTTGATCCCCAGTAACCACATACAATGCTGGGCGTGGAGACTCATGCCCACCAGCAATCAATACCACAGACCACAGTGCCGGGCGTGGTGGCTCACGCCTGTAATCCCAGCACTCGGGAGGCAGAGACCGGAGGATTGCTGAGTTCAAAGCTTGCCTAGGCTACATAGAGAGCTCAGAGCCAGCCTGAACTACAAAGTGAAACCCTGTCTCAAAAAAAAAAAAAAGAAACAGAATGATAGAATGGATCAAGAAACAAGGTCCAACATACAATGCACACAAAAAACACATTTAACTCCCAAAGAAATTCATAGACTGAAAGTCAAAGGATGGAAAGCAATACTGCATGCAACAAGAACTTGTAAAAGAAGCAGGTGTAGCTATTCTTTTTGCAGACAAAGTAGATTTCAGGTCAAGACTGATTAGAAGAGACAAAGGTCACTGCATCTATTCAAGAAGAAGAGATAACAGTCATAAACAGAGTCTGTCACAAAAGAATGCAAAAGAATTGAAATTATTCCATGCAAATTGGCAAGTTTTAGAGAAATCACTTAGTAATAATTTTTCAGATTGACTTCTTTGTCATAAAGTAAATCCTAGTTATCTCTTCATTAACTTTCCTCTTTGTTATTATTTACAAATCTGTGCTTTCTTTTTTTCCTCCCTTAACTCTTATAAATTTTCCACAGCATTTTTTTTTTTTTTTTGAGACAGGGTCTCACATTGTAGCTCAGGCTGGCTCTGAGCTCACTATGTAGCCCAGGCAAGCCTCGAACTCAGCAATCCTCCTGTCTCTGCCTCCCTAGTGCTGGGATTACAGGCATGAGCCACCACGCCCGGCACTGTGGTCTGTGGTATTGATTGCTGGTGGGCGTGCGTCTCCACGCCCAGCATTGTATGTGGTTACCGGGGATGGAACTCAGGACCTTGCCAGGCAGGTGCCGGAACCGCTGAGCTAACCCTCCGGCCCAGCATTTTTCATTTTTGAGACAAGGTCTTGCCCTGTGGTCCAGGTTGGCCTCAGCCTCCCAAGTGCTGGGATTACAGGTGTGCACCACTACGCCAAATGAGCTTGGATATTGTATATCCAGTTCTTGGAGGAAACACTCAGGTTGTTTCATTTTGGATCTGCTTTCTGCCTATAGCTACAAGGACAATTTCTCATTTGACAATTGTTGCTGTTCCCTCTTAGAACAGTGCTTGGAGAAGAGGCAGATCCCAGAAAAGAAAATAAGAAAACAGAAAGATGTGCATCTACAAGACTTCCTAAAATTAGACTCAGACTCTGAACATGGTCTTTTACCTCCTCATTGTGGTGGCAGCTTTTCTTAAATTCACTTTCTATACTATAGTGTAATTATCTACAAAAATGTCCTATCCCAAGTTCTTAGTGGGCCATGCCCACTTAGTTTGTGTATCTTACTATGTTTAGCATTGTTTTATGCTTAATAATATTTGTTAAATGAGAATGAGAATTGAGGAATAAATGTTTTGATTTTGCTTTGTATTAAATCAGTTATTCAAAGTAGTAGTCTCACTTTTTCTCTACTCACAGTGGTATGCAATCTGCATTAGTGATGTTGGAGATTATGAAGGCATCAAGGCGAAAATTGCAAACGCCTACATTATCAAGAAGCATTTTGAGGTACTAATCAATTATTCACATTCATGACTAAAAAGTGAGACATAGATTTCAGTTACCAAATTACCTGACACATAATGGCCTAAAGCTGGGTATGGTGGCCCGAATTCCTTGGGAAGTTTAGGCATGAAGTTCACTTTAACCTAGGATTTCTGAATTAGTCTGGGTAAACATAGCAAGAGCTTATCTCTTGGAAAACAATCTAAACCAGTGGGTTACTTTTGGTTCTGTGGGTTTACTGAGTCCTGTGGTGCTTCTACCCTGCATGGTATAGCTAAGATCATATAGATGGCTACATTCATCCAGGCCCTTAGCTATGACTTGAATGTTCAAGATTGCCTCTTATCTACTAGACTTCCTGCACACTTGTCTTCTTATCCCGGTCTAACCGAAGCTTCTTCATTTTATGGTAGCTAGCTTTCAAGAGTGACAGTTCCAAGGGGAAGTTTCAATGTGCAAACTTTTATCAAACCTGTTTGCTGCACACTTTTAACAATGTACTAGTCTACATAAAAAGTGACATAGCCAAGCCCAGTTGCTGTGAACTAGTCATAAAATGTCCAGAATACCTGCATGATGTAATCAAATACCTAACCAAATTGACATACCAGTAGAGTAGTAAAAAATTCTAGCTAAGATTTTGTTTTGTGCATATTTGGTTTTAATATTTCCTTCTACTACTAACAGTAGATTCTTCATTAGCTGCAAAAATGCCATAGGAATCCACTTCATAGCACATACACACTAGTCAGTTCTAAAACAATGAACATGAAAACATCAGTAGATGTATTTATCATTTGTTATTGGTATTCATCTCAAAAATACAATGTATTTTTTTGTTTCTGGTATTCATCTCAAAAATACAAAGGAGAAAAAGCAATGGAAGGACACACAGGGACAATACTGGATGTCCTGTCCTATGGCCTTAAGACTTTATGCTCACGTGTCAGGTCCCAGTGTATTAAAAGCGACAAGTGAAAAGCAACAGTGGACTAGGAGTCAGGCCCTTGACTTCTTATTCAGGCATCAGTAATACTGTGTAGAGCTAATTATCTGTGTTTTACAGTATAATCATTGCATGCTCCATATTTTCAGGTTTCAGTCAGATCACATTATGTAATCTGTACCTTATAATTGGCAGCAGTATTTTTTTTTTTTTTTTTTTTTGGTTTTTGGAGACAGGGTCTTGCTTTTTTTTTGTAGTTCAGGCTGGCCCTGAGCTCACTATGGTGCCCAGGCAAGCCGCCGCGAACTCAGCAATCCTCCTGTCTGCCTCCCGAGTGCTGGGATTACAGGCGTGAGCCACCACGCCCAGCATTGTATGTGGTAACCGGGGATTGAACTCAGGTCCTTACGCTTGCGAGGCAGGCGCCGGAACCACTGAGCTAACCCTCCGGCCCAGCAGTATTTTTTTTAATTTTTATTTTTAGTGGCATGTAAGATAATGGTATGATATGCCATTTTTGATATCTTAAGTTCAGGAAAATAATTTTCTTGGTAGCATTGCTAAATTACCTAATTACTCTGTGACTCAGGACAAAGAAATATACACGGAGAGCAAACCACCATACCACTGAGCTACACCCCAGTCTGTTTTAAAAAACTTAACAAGTTAGAGGCCAGATCACAGTTGAGCTGTGATTGGAACCCAGGCAGTCTGGTTTCAGAACCTGTGCTTAATTGTGTCTTTCACATATTACCAAACTAAGTGAAAATGTGGGCTTACAGAAAAGCATACACTAGGAAATCTTAACTTAAAAAGCCTTCTTTTATTAGGAAGAACGTTAATCTATTAGATTTCCTTAGTGTTTTTTTAAATAAAATAGTAAATAAAGAAGCTATTTTTTTCTTTTTGGGGAATAGTACTGTAGATTGCACCCAGGGTCCTCCACATGTGAGCTATAACTCCTAGTCCCTTTGTTTTTTGAGACAGGGTCAGATTAAATTGCCCAAGCTGGCTGAGAGGTAATTTTTAAAAAATTATTCTGTAGTTTGTGTTTTATACTAATTCACATAGTAAACAAGTTAGAGAAATTATTCAACCTATACAGAGTTACTCTATTATGCCCTAAGAATAAATATTGTTTTTCTGTTGTCAAATACAGGTGGCAAGATTGAGCAAAGTATGCATATAAAAGATTTTTCAAAATTAAATATTTCCAGCTGGGCATGGTGGCTCATATCTATAATCCCAGCAATTGGCAGACTGAGACAGCAGCATCACTGAGAGTTTGAAGCCAGTCTGGGCTACATAGTGAGGTTAAGGCCAGTCTGAACTACATAGTGAGACCTTGTCTCAAAAACAACCAACCAACTGCCCCCCCATTAAATACTTCTAGTACTTTTAGGAAAGAATGCTTTTTATTCAGTATTGACAATTTGCTAAGAAGGATTTATTTTTCCTTTAATTTAATAAAGCCTACTATCAGTTTCTGAGCCTTATAAAATAATAACCTCAGTGGGGACCAGAGACTTAGCTCAGTGGTTCCAGCACCTGCCCCGCAAGCACAAGGTCCTGGGTTCGATCCCGGTAACCGCATAGAATGCTGGGCGTGGTGACTCACGCCCACCAGCCATCAAATACCACATACCACAGTGCTGGACATGGTGGCTCACGCCTGTAATCCCAGCACTCGGGAGGCAGAGACAGGAGGATTGCTGAGTTCCAGGATTGCCTGGGCTACATAGTGAGCTCAAGGCCAGCCTGAACTACAAAGTGAGACTGTCTCAAAAAATAAATAAATTAATTAATTAAAAAAATAATAATAAATTCTGTATAGGTCATTAGTAAAGAATCAGGAGGAGGAAAATTGATACTATCATAGAAGAAATGCTGGATTACAGTTGTTTAAAAATCATGACTTTAGCAAATGTAGTCAAGTACATATTGGTGCTTAGAAAATGAGTATGATTGATTTTCTCATTTCTTGATAGAAAGCAATTGAACTGAACCCTAAAGATGCTACTTCAATTCACCTTATGGGGATTTGGTAAGAAAATTTCTTTAAAATTCAGTGCTTTTTAAGTATGATCTTATATAATAGTATGTATAATGGAATATATATGAAAGCAAGATGTATGAAAGCAATACTTTAAAATACTCAAGGTAGTTTGGAGTGTTAAGTCCATTCATTAACCAGCACTTACATACATGTCTTGTTAGAAGATACTAAAGCTATGATCATGTTATGATCATTGTTATTCAAGTCATTTAGAAACACACAGTAAAAAGAACTTAAAATTTGTAGGCCCTTAATTTCCTTTTTTGGGAAAAGATGTCCTCATTCACAAAAACAGATTAACAAGACTCAAGAGAGTCTTCACATTCAAAGTTTGTTAAATACTAAGTTAATCTGAGGAACAATATAATCTTTCTCTTTTTTTGTTGTTGTGCTGCAGCTTAAATTCAGGGGCCTCACATGCTAAACAAGTCCTCTATCATTGAGCTATATTTCAGCTCTGTTTTCAATTCTTGCATCCACTGACAGACACTGCTTTCCTGATGTTAGGGTATACACCATTGCGTTACATATTTGCTGGTTAAAGAGTCTTGAAGTAACAGGTTGGCCACAGTTTCCTTTGGTATAGTCTGTAGAGCTAAGTATTTATTACCTACAAGGTTGCCAGTGTAAACAGTACTGTATCAAGCTTTTAAAAGAAAAGCAAGTATTTTTCAGGTTAAAGAACATATTTAAGTACCAAGGGTTAATGATAGTCACATAGTTAGCAAACATGAGATAGTCTCTGCCTCAAGGAATTGACTATTCAAAGATCTCAAACTTTTCTCCTTCTTCAGAAAATTGTAAACAATTTTGGACATAAATCATTTGCTTCACTCCTATAGAAATGGACTCAAACTGTTAGTGGTTGTTATGTGTATCTTGTTTAGCTTTCTCATTTTTCTTGGGTAAAATTTTTTGAACTTCTCTTGAGTCATCCTTCTATAAAAAATATAATTATCTTGTCTCATTTTGTTGTAAGGAATAATCATTTAACCCAGCTCTTAATTGTAGATGATATATTATTAGTGATTATATTATTCTTACTATTTATAGTCAGTTATGAAATACATTCCTAATGTATCATCTCAGGCTCTAAATAATTCGGTGTGAATATTAAGTACTGGATATCTTGCAGATAAAATACAAGTTGTTTAAAGGTACAACAGAAGATTGCTTTATAATATCTATTGAGATTTTTAGCTTCCTTAAGTGATAAAAGATGGCAATGAATGTGTAATGCTATTTTATTTTTCTCTAGGTGCTATACTTTTGCTGAAATGCCTTGGTATCAAAGAAGAATTGCTAAAGTGCTGTTTGCAACTCCTCCTAGTTCCACCTATGAGGAGGTAGTATGATGTCCTTTGTTTAGTTAGTACTGATTTCTTAACTACAGCGCCATCCTACCATGTCCACACATATGGACCTCTGATTCAGTGAGGGACATGAGCAAGTGTCTAACAGAGACTTAATACTTATTATCCATGACTGGTGAGTGCTTTTTAATTTTTCCTTTAGGTGAGTGGCTGAGAATTGTTATACTGTCAGCTAAAATAGCTAATGGCTAAAATCTTAACTTCATTTTCTCTTTAAAATCTGTAACATGTAAAAGTCATGAAGCAGAACAAGAAGTAACAGCAACTGTTACACAGCATGTTTTAGGTATTTTACTTAACAAATGTCATTTAGGAAAATGAAGTGCATGTTCATGTTGTTAAAAACTAACTTTTTAGGGGCCGGAGGGTTAGCTCAGTGGTTCCGGCGCCTGCCTTGCAAGCGCAAGGTCCTGAGTTTGATCTCCGGTAACCACATATAATGCTGGGCGTGGAGACACGCCCACCAACAATCAACAACGCATACCACAGTGCCGGACATGGTGGCTCACGCCTGTAATCCCAGCACTCCGGAGGCAGAGACAGGAGGATTGCTGAGTTAGTGGCAGCTTGCCTGGGCACCATAGTGAGCTCAGGGCCAGCCTGAACTACAAAGCAAGACCCTGTCTCATAAAAGAAAAAAAAAAAACTAACTTTTTATAAAAAATGACTATGAAAGGCTCATACTGCAGTTTCAGAGCCTTTTGCTTTTTCTGTTAAAAATAAAAATTGAAATAATTTTCTAGATAAAATTATTTTTGGTGCTAAAGATTGAATTCAGGATCTTTTTCTTGCTAAACAAGCATGAGGTTTATCACTGAGTGACCCAGTTCCCTTGAATTTACTTAATCACAGAATCACAGAGGATAAATAAATGCCCACTTGAAAAAGTTGTCCCAATATTTGTATCATAATAAGGAGTTTTCATTTCCTCTTGGGGAAAAAAATAATTCTAATGTTATAGAATCTGATGTAAAGAATATTTACCAGGTATAGCCAGGCATGGTGTGCCTGCCTCTGATCCCAGCGTTGGGGAAGCTGCAGGTGAAGGGTATCAGGTTCAAGCTCAGCCTGAGCAGTTCAGCAATTTAGGGCCATCTGTCTCACAAATAACAAAGTGAAAAACGTTGGAGATTCAATTACTAATACTGGAGAGAAAAAAAAAAGAGTATGTAGATGTGTAATAAGAGTACTTATTCTAAATAGCAACAGAATTATCACGTGCTACATATATTTTTGACTATTTAAAAGTGTTATCTTTGGCTGTTAATCTCATTGTTGAAAAACGGATTACTTTAAGATCATTTACTTTCTGCCTTATACTTAATATAGAAATAGATCATTCAGAAAATGTTTAATACTGTATCAGCCTTAATTCTTTTCATACTGTTTGTGCTCTGTTTTGTCATAGGCCTTGGGCTACTTTCACAGAGCAGAAAAAGGTAATTTTTAAATTTCTCATATTAATATAGTTAAAATTATATAAATGATGTAGTTTTAAAAAGTAAGTTATTAGTGTGTTATACTTTGTGAAATATTATAAAACAATTCAAAGATTTTTATTTAATAAAGATCATCTGAATATGCCACTACTGAAATTAGATATGCAGTTCTAGAATAATACTTAATTTAATGTAATTCAGTCTTCTTTTTTTTTTTTTTTTTGCTTTTTGGAGACAGGGTCTCGCTTTGTAGTTCAGGCTGGCCCTGAGCTCACTATGGTGCCCAGGCAAGCCGCCGCGAACTCAGCAATCCTCTTGTCTCTGCCTCCAGTGCTGGGATTACAGGCGTGAGCCACCACGTCCGGCATTGTGGTATGCGGTGTTGATTGCTGGTGGGCGTGAGTCTCCACGCCCAGCATTGTATGTGGTTTCCGGGGATCGAACTCAGGACCTTGCGCTTGCGAGGCAGGCGCCGGAACCACTGAGCTAACCCTCCGGCCCTCAGTCTTCTTTTTGAGAGGCTGTTCATACAGGTTGATGCTCTTACTTGAAATTACAGAGTGAATTAGCAGCACCTCAGTGGAAGCTCTTGCTTTAAGCCAGCCTGGGTTTTGATGAATAGAATAGAATTTTGCCTTGGTGTCATAAAATGTTTTATGTTTCTCTTGCTTTTGGAAGAAACAGCCCTGTTGAACTGACATCAGCCTATCCTACAAATGTACCTATTTTAATACTAACAACACTAAGCAGGAAGATAAGAGATATAAATACTTGTTAATAAAATATGCCATAAAAGCACTGCAAGTAATTTCTTTAAAATCTAATTTTTTGTAAGTCAGATGCCTTAGTGGGTCCTGGAGATCTTACACATATGGACCTATTCAAATGCTTTCCTAACTAGTATTTTACTTTTTTAGAAAAAGGTTTTCTTAAGATTTATGTTTTAAACGTTTAGTCTCTAATTCATACATTTGGTTTATTGTCGCCTTTGATACCTTTTTAGATTACCTTATGTATCATTTTATGACTGTAGGAACGAAATTTTGTCAGAGGGATTTTACAAAATAAAAACTGGACCTTACAGACTTAATGGTCAGATCTAAAAACTTGGTCCTCTTCATGGATTTAAATCAACCCCTGGTAACTTCAGTCACCTTCCCTGTATTGCATTCTCTGGGTCCCTCCCCCTTTTGCTCGGATGTGGTTCAGAAGCTCCTCCTTTGCTCTTAGTGCCTCAAACTATGAACATGCATTTATGTGTCCAGGGCTGTAGATTCTGGAAAGACAGGGATTTTTGTTTCTGGCCTACAGTTCAATCATTGCCTAACATAGTGCTTGGCATTATATTTGCAGAATAACTGAGTAAACGTGAATGCATCAGTCAGTATATTTAACCCTAAGGGAACCTAAGTAGTTCACCATGTCATACACAAATATATGTAAATCAGAGTTAAACAGTTTTGAGTTAGAAGGAAATGAAGTTAATCATGCTTATATCCAGGAAAAATTACACTTTTTTTTTTTTTGACGTAGTGGGGATTAAACCTAAGAGCTTTGCACCTAGCTACTTGCCCAACCTTTTAAAATTTTATGTTGTAGGCTAGGGATTTAGCTCAAGTGGCACTGTGCTTACCTTGGAAATATAAGGGCCCAAGTTCAATCCCAAGTACCATAAAAACAAACAAAAATTTTATGTCATAATTCTGAGACATGACCTAAGTTTCCCTCACTGGGGCTGAATTTATAATTTTTTTTTGCCTTACTCTCCTAGAATGCTGGGATTACAAGCACATGCTGTATGCTTGTATGCCTGCCGTGTGTGTGTGTGTGTGTGTGTTGGGGTTGAACACAAGACCTACCTAGCACATGGGAAGGAAGAATGGTTGTACTACTGAGCCATACTCCAGGCTGTGGAAAATATGCTTTAAGTATAGGGGTTTCCAGGTTTTTTAGGTTGTAACCGTGTGAAGAATTAATGAAGTTAGTGAGAAAATATTTCCATCCTTTCATAGGATTGAAAAAAGAAATTTTTTTTTGAGACAAGGTCTCACTTTTTTAGTTCAGGCTGGCTCTGAGCTCACTATGTAGCACAGGCAAGCCTCTTAACTCACAGCAGTCCTCCTGCCTCTGGCTCCTGAGTACTGAGATTACAGGCTGAGTCACCACGCACTGTATTGTGGTATGTGGTCCTGGGGATCGAACTTGCGACCTTGCACTTGCAAGGCAGACATTGGAACCACTGAGCTAAATCGCCAGCCCCCATTCTTTTAATAGACACATACTGGTATACAACACGTAATGATTAAATCTGACTAATTAGTATCTCCATCTCCTTAAATATTTCCATTTATTTGTGTTGGTCTGAGCATTCTTGTAGTTTTTTTACAAAATATATAATAAGTTGGTATACATTACCATCAACCTGTTGTGGTGGTCTTACTCCTCCCAACCATTTGGTACCGCTCTCCAGTCTTCCTGTCACCTTTTCCCCTTCCTTGTCTCTGGTGACCCCTGATACTTATTGACATCCATAAGTTGTTGTTCATGAGTTTTGTCTCCAGCCAAAAATGTTCACTTTATTCTGTTAAAATCTGCTCATCTCAGTGAGGCCTGGGGATCCTCATATTCCCAGCTACTAGGGAGGCTGAGGGTTGAGTCAGAGGACTCCAAATTTGAGACTAATTTGACAGTCAAAATCTATCGGAACCTTGAATTCATGGTGATTTTTCTGTCTCAGCCTTTAAAATGCTGGGGCTATAGGACTGCACTACCTCTGGCTCTGTCTCAATAAAAAGCCAGGGATGTAGCTCATTGCTTGAATCCTTGTCTGTCATTCAAGAGGGCCTGGCTCAATCTCAACACTTGGGAAAAATTTTTTATTTACCCTTGAGGTGAACCCGTTATGATCTTTTCTTTGGGCGGGAGGCTTCTTGTAACACTTTGAACTCTGTACTTCTGGTAAATCATATTTTCATTCATGTGCAACATTTACTTATGTTCATATTTCTCTCTTCATTATAAATTCCCAAAAGAGCAGAAATTTTTTTTTCAGTATCATTCAGCAAATGCTGATCAAATTTATATACCATCATGATTTCATTTACTCTGTTAGCTAACATACTCTTTGTTATGTTCCAGACACTGCTGTAGGAATTTGGGATACAGTAACAGGGATTTCAAAAGAAAACTGATATTCTTATGTTGCTTACATTCAGTCAGAAGCCTCAGTTTCTCAAAGGAGATAATCTACTGTACAAAATAGTGCCTAACGTGGAGTAGATATTCAGTGCTAGTGACAGACACTTGAGATAGGAACAGTTGAACACAGTTCTAGCAAGCCTAATTATTTACCATAGAATTTTATTAGAATTTAGATAAACTTGTAAAAATATAGGCAATACTGTTACTCGAGCTAAATTTATTTTTCCTTTTTATGTACAGTGGATCCAAATTTCTACAGCAAAAACTTGCTTCTTTTAGGAAAGACATACTTGAAGCTAAACAATAAAAAGCTTGCTGCTTTGTGGCTAACAAAAGCCAAGGACTATCCAGCACACACAGAAGAAGATAAACAGGTAAGACATTTCCAAAACAGTAAGGCAGACAGATTTTCATTGAGGCACGGTTAAATAAAGGTGAATTAAGAATTTTTCAAAAGTGTACTTGTCTAAATGCAAGTATTGCTGGAAACACAATAATGTTCATTTCAAATGTAATATTTACATTTCTGCATAGGAAATGTTTATATTAAGTTTCTTGTGGCAATGTAGAATTATTCCTTTTCAGTATATAGAACAGATCACGTAAAATTTTTAAAACATAAAAGTCAAGCCTTGTATACTAAAGTTGAAGAGTTCTCTGAGTCTAATCCAAAAAATCTTATTCTTATAATTTTGTTCTCCTATCTTAGTTTTTAGAAATGTCTACAAACTGTAGCCCATGTATATTTCACAAATTAGTCTCTAAGCCACCCTATTTATTAATAAATGTTTTTTCTGTTTTAGATACAGATAGAAGCTGCCCAGTTGCTTACAGGTTTGTGACAAGAATTGAATGCTTTTCAGAGAAGAAAATAAATACTCAACCAATTACGTTTTCATGGAATTACAAATATAATACATTAACTGAACTGTTCTGTGGATTCTTAATTCTTTTAATGTTGTGGCCATTAAACTAAAAATATATTCTGTTTCTTCACAGAGAAGGTAAAAGAAATAACTGCCATATTCTCCTAAGGGTGGTACCTGCAAAAATTCCCATGGCTCAAGCAGAAAGATTATTCTGCATTTGGAACACCAATACAAAGTGGAATGAAATTACTAAGTTCTGATCATATCAAGATGAAAAGGGTGTCAGAGGGAAATGAAACATTGTGGAAGAGGCAACACAAAACTTGTGGGAATTGATCTTCAAGTTGGATTTGATACAAAGTTGGATCTTGCGGGTGCAGTGAAAGGTGATTAGTGTGTTTAGGGTTCTTGTAATGAGTCTTAGAGCCAGTGCACAAGGAGAGAACTTCAGTCAGGAGAGGGTTGGGAGTGGAGTGGTTTCCTTTTAAAGATGGTGCACTGAATTTGTCACTGAACAGTCCAAATTGTATTCTGTATTGAGATGACAGGAAGACAGAATTTCAGGGTGAAACGGCAATTAAGATAATTTAGTAAGTGGGTTAGTGCTACTTACTTGAGGCTGGGTTGCAATTACTACAAAATCTTCAGCCTTGTCTCTTGAATGCTACTCAGATAAATTTGAGACAATGTGCGCAGGTCAGTTTTTCTTGCTTTATCTTGCTTGAGATTGAAGCTGGGCCTTGTGCCTGTTACCCCAGCACTCTGCCACTGTGCTACATCCCCAGTGGCCTAAGTGCAATTTTCCCCAAACGACTTAAGGACTGTAATGTTATAAGCTGTGTTCACATCCTGTTTCTGTCATATACATATTCAAACATAAAAATGAAAATAGTGAATTCTGTATACCCATCTCTGAGACTGAACAGTTGTTAATCATTTGCTGTATTTTGTGTATAACCATATTTATTTTTAAATCTTTGAATTGCATATGTATTTCACTATGTGTATCCTGAGGATGTTTTCCAAAAATCAAATATGAATCCATTATTGCAACTATAACATTACTGATTATTTAGCAGCATCTTCTATCAAGCCATTTTTCAAAATCCTTGATGTCTTAAAATACCCTAGACTTCGTTGAACCAGGGCTAACCAAAGATCATATGATGCATTTGATTTGCAGATTAGTTTTTTTTTTTAAATCTAAGTGATTTCCCCCATCTTTTTCTACTCACAGCATTTTTGGAGCGACTACTCCCGTTGTCACAGCCATTCCAGATCAACCTAAACTAACTGCACTTTTGAGAACCATTGTTCTATCCCGTTTTCAGACACTCCAATTAAGTTTTTGTATGTATGTTTACATTCTCCACTTTTTTATTTGAATTTCCTACCTCTTTTCATTGGTGACCCATACTCCTCATTTTACATTTGTTTCTATGTCTTCTGTAGACTTTTTTTTTTTTTTTCTTTTTGGTGGTACAGGGATCAAACTCAGGCCCTTGTGCTTCCAGGGTAGGCATGCTACCACTTGAGCTAAATCCCTAGCCCATTCTTCTGTAGTCTTTTTTCATTTCTGTCTTTACTTTTTGAGCAGCCACTTTTCACATCTGTCCAGTTCTGAGTTCTGGAATTTCTAATTTGAGGTTTTTACATGTCTGCATCTTACTAGTTCCATTAGCATATTAGAGAATTCTAAAATTGATCCTTTTTTCTTGTCAGTGCTGTGATCCCAATGCAGAGCCTTGTGCCTGAATAAGCACTCTCCTGAGCCATGCCCCTCGTACCTGCCCTCATTTTTGGTTTTCTCTTTAGAACGGACTGGTCTTTTCTACGAGTGTATTGTTTTATTTTGGTTCCAGCAGTATTAGGTAATTTAATCAGAGGAAGTGAGGGGTTTGGGTTAGTCTAAGAATAGTCTTGGGCTAAGGGTGTAACTAAATGTTTAGTGTGTACTGAGCACATACGTGCACACAGAGACTATCTGGTAAGTTATATCTATGAAATGAGTTACCTTTTAGGAATAAAATATTTTGGGGATGGAAGAGCTGTTCTCTGAAACTTTACTGAACTTTACTTTGAAATACCTATAGCATTACAAGAAAGTGCCAAAAAGGGTGCTGTGGTTAACATCCTAAGTATTAGAGAATACCACCAAACTGGTAACTGACATAGGCTTTAGTCAGATTTTTGCCACGGTTAAATATTCTCACTAGTGTGTAGTTCTGAACAGTTGTAGAATGTGTAGACTTTGTAATTGACACCAGTCAAGACAGGCCTACTCACACAGTCCCACCTCTGTGTGCCTCTCCCACCATCCCTGCCTCTATTCACCACTGATCTCATTCTCTATATAGAAATGGCATGCATTGGTTTGAGACTGTTTTCTTCATTTGGCATAATTCACTTTAGACCCGCCCAAGTGCTCTCAAGAGTTTCTCTTAGTGCTGACAAGTATTTCATTATATGAATAAACTAGTTTATGTAAAGACTCAGTGGCATTTAGTTCTCCAGTTTTTGGCTACTGAAAATAAAACTACTGCTGGATGTGGGCACATGCCTTGTAATCGTAGCTGAGGAGGCTGAGCCAAGAGGATTGTTAGTTGGAGCCCCGGATTCAATACCCACTGTGGGGAGGTGGGCTGAGGATAGAATATAGTAACATCATCTCCGATCCGTGTCTAACCTTTCAGCTTCCCTGAGCACTAGTGAAGAATAATTGCCTTGAGCCCCGCAATGATAATACAAAACTATGTTATCCCTATACTTTGTATAACAAAAAAATGGGGTACTGGTTCCGATTACATGCTTAGGAATGTGGTTGCTGGGTCCCTTTTTGAACCCACCTTCCTCCTTTCCCCAAGATGTTCTGATTCTACGCTTGCCTTTGATGTGTCACTTAGCACCAGGCACTCCTGAGAATGAGCCCCTGCAGTGTTACATGCTCCTTCCTGTACATTCCCTCCCTGAGACTATTCTCTTGTGCAGCCCAGAGCCCACTGCTGGTTTGAGGTCATTTCCCCACACATCTGATAAGGAATTTGTGGTATTCTGGCTTTTCAGTGTGCTGCAGACATGGATGATGGATCATTACCTCTCCTTAACAGATATTTTCTTTAAGGATGCGAAAAGAAACAATTTGGAAAAGTGATCATAATCCTATAAAAACCTGTAAGCTGAGACAGAGCTTCTGTGTAGTTCAGGGCTCAGCTCTTTAGCTGAGACTAGCCTCAAACTATTGATGATCTTTCTGCCTGAGTGCTGTGATTACAGGTGTGCACCACCACGCCTGGCTCAGCTCCTGTTGGCAGAATTTACCACTTTAGTTATGGAGTAGGGACTAGCTACAGGCACTTTTAAAATGACTTCTAAAGACTTCTCATTTGTAAGATAGGCATTGCTAAATACAAAAAGCACAGTGTCATGGAGTTAGGATGAAGGGACAACACAGGACTTATAGTATTATTCCTTATAAGAGCACGCATCATCAGATTGCATTCTTTGTGCTTGGCACTGGAGAGGGAAATTCTGGAATGTAGGAGATGTGACTTTTGGACTTAGATGAAATCCTCAAATAACTTCAAACTTGGCTTCTCAATTTAACAGATTAAGAAAAGTAGGGAGTGTTGGAGAACTTTTATTTTCTCATACATATTTCAACAAAAGATTTGTTCTACTTCTGCAATGTGCACCATGTTGTCCTATGTTCAAACATTAGGACTTAGCAGGCCTAAAACAACAGGCTTTAGCTTGGCACTGGTTTACTCAGAAAGCAGTTGGGTAAGAGCTACAACTGGCCTGCAAAGCAATGCTGGGCCACCTTTGGAAGATGATTTTTGACAGCAGTCTTGGGTAGCCCAGCATCCCCACAACCCTCCATGAACCCTCACTCTCCCGAAGTGAGAAGTCTGCCTAAGGGACAGGAAACACGTTTGTACCCTCCCAGAAACCCATGGTCATAGCTTCCTGTTACCTGGAGCTTTCTCTGTCCAGATGCAACTTCTTAGGGTCACTTTTAACAGGAGTGAAGTTCCCTGTCGATACACTCGACACATACTATGCTATATGGTTTGCAGGGTAATATGACAGTTTGGGTAACTGAAATAGGCTGGTGAATTGTTAACATTTTTACTTTTAACTGTGTAAGAGAACACAAAAAACATGATAGGTTCAGAAAGACAAGCAACTAACTGAAGCGAGTGATGAAAAGGTGACCCTCTCCTAGGGAGGGTTGGGCGTGTCACCAGAATGAAGTAGAATATCAGCCTATCCGTGAGCTTCCCCTCTTTCATCTCCTGTTCACTCATAAGCTACGTCCATACACAGTTAGTTTTGTATGTCTAATTCCTTTCTGGCTGTTCCAGCTCAGCTCACTTATAAGGAGGAAGAAAAAACTGGTGGGTCACGTTTGTCTACCTGTTCTGACTGCTGATGAGGATGTAATCTACAGTAGGGTATGAATGTGATGGTCAAATGGAGTCTCCAAACTAAGTCATGGATTCCTGTAGGCTCTCTGAAGCCTTCCCTGGTGCATAGTAATTTCCTACTAGAGGGACTAGCACCCTGAAATCTACCTGAAAGCCATCCCCATCAGTCAAATCTGCTTACATTCTTGAACCTCCACTAAATGATACTCAGTTATTCCTGTCATTAACAAGATTCATGCGACAGTAGTACTGAGTGTGCCTCTTACTGAACACAATAAGCAGTCCTCCTGAGCGACTGTTGCCCTCTACTGTATAACCTACACAAACACAGAAAAAGCCAGAATGTTTGTGCTTAGGTTTGGGAGAAAAGTCTAATCAACTAAGTGTGTCTTTATTTCATATTTACTGTGAGTTTTCAGTAGAAATTCAGAACAATTCAATATGTAGAAAAATAAATCAGACAAAAATCAATGTTTATGGAAGTTATGCTGTGTACTAGTATTTTCCACATGCACTCAGCAGTGGAATATTTGTAGGTCAGAAGTTAGTTCCATGGTGGTAAAAAATTTAAAGTTAATGAAATTTACAGTGTATATTTGAAAGTGATTAAAACTGGAAATTAAAATTTTTATATTAGGAAGCCCAGTGCTAAAAGCAAAATATCATTCATACCAGACTTTGATCTGTTATGTTCATCTTTGTAGTTCAACAAGTCCCCTTATAATGAAATAGAGAGTACTATTAGGATAAAAATAAACTGACCTATGTAAAGGGGGTATGCTTCAGATACAGAATTTTCAAGAATTTAAACAGAATGAAGATATTCAAACACTAATAGAAAATCACTAGTCTCCTATTTGAGTATGCAAAATGTTTATGTAACTTGTCAGTCCATCTCATTTTATTCACTCTATTTGGTTTTATAAAACCAAAACTCTGAATATGAGCCAAAGTGGCAAACTTGGCATTTCCTTGTGTTCCTAAGTTATCAAACTACATCAATTTATTATGAATAAAATTTTAAGAGTCACAGATTTTAAAAACAGAAGTAGCCAATTCTTTAATTTCACAAATAACTATCATCCTGAAGTAACATGTAAACAAACCTCTACGCTGCTCAATGAGGTCTTTCCAATTTTAATAACAAACTAAATTTTGTTAGATCTATCTAGTATGTGACGTCCATGTTATAGTTTCACTCATTACTTTTACTGTATTACTGACATAGCAAAGAAGGAATTTTTTCACTATTGTATTTATTTAAAACAAAATGACAGGTTGAAGTACCTGTCTTCATAAAACCCAGCAGTGTTTTTTGTTTTTTTGTTTTTTTTTTAATACACTCAAGATTTGGCCTAAACCCTTAATACCTTCCTGAATAGCCACGTAGCAAAACACTCTCTGGAGAAGTAACACAAGGGAGAAGAACATGGAACAATTTGCACATTCCCCTGGATCATAGAACAAGGTAAAGCAAGTTCAGACCTTTGTGAATGAACACCTGTCACGTTTAATACACACAGAGCTCTATAAAACTAGAGCCACTATCATATATGCTTATATAGATATATACTTATTTTTAATAAAGTCTCTTGCTTCAAAATTTAAGGATGATCTTTCCTGGTCGTCATTTCAAGGGATCAATAAATAAAGTAGAAAATGATGAACTGTTTTGCATATTTCTGTGGAAGAACGGGAAACGTTTATGCTTTGAGAGGTTCAGACAATTCACTGTACAGATTGAGTAGCTTATATACACTATCTGCGCAATTTTTCTTGGCTGGGGTATTTAAATGCAAGCGCTCCTCCAAGACAAGAAGCCACATTCACTCTTGTCCAAATCCCTCTGTCTCTTCTATTGCAAAAAGAAGTTTTTCCTTTAGTTGTTCGTAACTCTTATATGGTGGTAGATCCAAGCGATTAAAACTGAACAACAGAAAAACAAAATCAGACGTTTTCAATAAAGTAAATTGAAAAGATTTCTAATACAGTATTCTTTAAAGTACACTGAAAAGCTGAATAGGTACAAGTATACTGGGTATGTAAGAATTTTGCCTAACATTTTCTAACAATTTATTACAGTATTGATTAATATGTCAATGTATCCAAATTTCTTAAATGAATCTAAAATATAAAGCCTGTATGAAAAAATATTTTAAATTTTCCTGGAGAAAATACAATTATGAACAATTGTAGCAATAAGAATACAGATTCTGAAATTTTTAAAGGTCAGCTATTCTTTTACTATTCCTGATACATGTGTCATGAATCCTGTTCCTCTTATGAGTCCATTTCTGTCACTCACTCATTTACTTAGAATCTTTTCCAGGGTGAAAGTGATGAAAACCGAAGTCTCTTTGCTTATGGAGGTTACGTTTTGGAGTGGCAACAGCTCATTCATACTTTACCCTGTGAGACTCTAACCTTTTTAAAGTGATACTTTTCAATTCTTCTGGGGCTAAATAATGCAAGACAAAAGTATTAAAAATGCATAAGATAAAAATGTACTTTTTTCAGTTTATAAAAGGAAGATAATACTTAATTTAAAAAAAAATTCAGTACTGCTTACTTCCCCACCATGTCTTACGTGGATCACTACAAAATGTCCTGCCTCATCACCTTGTATCCACCCTATGTATTCAATTTTGCTTTTGCACATCCTTTCTCACCTTGCTTCTCTGCCAGAGGTACTTGGCTAAAAAATTATGCCAGTTTATGGAAGTCCTCAAAACCCTTCACTGCTTCAAATTGCTTGGTCTGGCAAGGGACGGGGTGACAGAAGGAAGCTGGTGCTTGTAAGACAAGCTGTAAGCCTCTGCCAACCCCATTCACGCTTTTCGGGCATAACGTACTTACATGACCACGCTCTAGCAGCATTCTGCGGCCAGGAATAAATCCCCTTCTCTGTCTATGAAGGTCCTAGCTACTCGGGAATCAGCTAATGCTACAAGTTCCTCCAAGCAGTTCCTTTTGTGCATCTTACATAGACAATAATTATATCCATAACTCTTTATATTTTAGCATTTACTGTGTAACTGACTGGTTTCTCCTGTTAAATTCTAAAATCCGTAAGAGCTATTAAACTCTACACTTCACAAAAGCTTATTAATCCATAGTCTTACACTGATAACGTTCTATATAAGTATTTAGTAGTCTTGAGCTGAAAAACATACGTGGATTCACTTGAAAATAGAAACAGGTCTCGTACAGTAGCTATTATGTTTTATAAAAAGCAGAGATAGGGAAAAATCTTATTCTTTATTATTTACAATGTGGATATCAAAGTACTCTTAAGTTATTACTTCTGGCTTTGAATCTAATGTATTAAAATCACATTTGTTATTTCTACTTCCTTGTCAACAGGAAAGAGACTATCTTGCCCGTAGTCTACCTGTAGATGGCAGCAGAACTACCCTCTCCTGACAGTCACTGAGAATAGTTTCATCATGGTTTCCATCACCGTTAGCTTAGGCACTGTTAAAAATCCAAGTCTTTCCTCACCCAACAGCAATATATATTTCCTTTGGTGTGAATTAATTAATCCCAATCTTTGTTTTCCTTTTCAAAATTTTCCAGTTTGTTGTTAGGAAATTCTGTTTCACAATTTGCAGTCTCCTAGAGTCTCAAAAACTTCTGACATAATTGAAACCCCGCTAGTCTGATATGTTATTTCTTTTCCACCCAAGCAATAAAAGTTTCCTGAGACACACAGTGACCACTTTTCTACACTTTTTATACTCATCTCTTGGCCATAGTTCTTCACTGGTTCACAATCCTCTCTTCTACATGCATGACATCCAATGCCAGGGCCAGCTAGTTTCCCAGGATCTGAACTTTGCCACCACCAATAAAGGAAATTTCCAACTTAAAAATTTTGTTCTCTGACCACCTGACTTTCAAATTACTTCAATGAAAATGCCAGCCAATTAACCTGTTTCTTTTTTTTTTGCTTTTTTGGAGACAGGGTCTCGCTTTGTAGTTCAGGCTGGCCCTGAGCTCACTATGGTGCCCAGGCAAGCCGCCGCGAACTCAGCAATCCTCCTGTCTCTGCCTCCCAAGTGCTGGGATTACAGGCGTGAGCCACCACGCCCAGCATTATATGTGGTAACCGGGGATCGAACTCAGGTCCTTGCGCTT